>DWTO01003180.1:0-12913 GCA_018244755.1 Jemadia pseudognetus | reverse complement strand
ACACAAAAATTTTACTGATTGCATTTTTGGCATCAGTATCGATCCCTAATCACCCCCTGATAGGTATTTTGGAAATAAATTTCATGTACACAATTGACCTCTCTACAGATTTTTTATAAGTATATAGATAACACTGCTCTGAAAAGGTTATAATATATAAGAAACTTGTAACCATTTGAGGTACAACCAATTGATTGACATTTTGTATTTTCCAGAGTAAAGGAGTCTACGCGGTGCCAAATCTTGTGCTCTTCACGTCTGAACTGGCGCACTACTCCACAAGAAAGATGGCAGCGTTTATGGGTATTGGTAATGACAATTGCATTCTGATCAAAGCCGACAAGAATGGCAAAATGGACGTCAATGACTTGGAACGCAACATCATATATGCATTGGACAAAGGAGCGACACCGTTCATGGTGACGGCAACATCCGGTACCACCGTGTTTGGTGCATTCGACCCGTTGGTATCTATATCAGCGTTGTGCAAAAAGTATAATCTTTGGTTACACGTCGACGCCGCTTGGGGAGGAGGTGCTTTGATGTCGAAGAAACACAAGCATTTGCTGAACGGGATCCATTTGTAAGTACCAATAGCCGAGGATGGAAATTTAAACTGTGTTTAGTGTTACCTACCCGTCGGTCGTGTAGTTAATGGAAGTGACTGTCACTTCCATTAACTTCCATTAAACTCGCGTTTGTCAGTTTATTTTCTACCTAAGACAACCTATTTGAGTTGTTTTTATATATATGTCATTAATCAGCCGTTTGCTTACAGTAATATAAACTCTGTCTGCTTTGAGATAAGATAATCCTGTATGTTATGTCCTAATATATTAATTTGCACTTTACGCTATACATAAACTTAAGTAATTTAAGATATAACCTTCATTCGGATCGATGACCACGTTTCCGCACTAGTTGGGGCAATTCAAGCAATCGTGTTTGATATCGTGCTTGATAAAATTATAGTTTACAGTCGATAAACATCATTCAGGGCTTTTATTTAACTGATTCGTGATGCGATAGGAGATTTGTTATTAACAAAAATGTTTACGAAAAGAACGCATTACAGGAAACGTTAAGGTTATACTGTCCTTTTATCCCTTACCTATATTCTCCGTGTAGTCAAATTCCAACGGTCTGGATAGGGCTTAGATACAATTTATATAGGACCAAGACATTATTTAATTGATATGTCATTCATAGCCAGTCACTGTAGATGCATTACTCTGACAATTTTTAATACTCGTAATTTGAGGAGATTAAGGAGGTAGAAATTTTAAAAGATAATATAAATCTATTTCAAATTATTCATTTCATTTCCCAGGGCGGACTCCGTGACGTGGAACCCTCACAAGCTGCTAGCGGCACCGCAGCAATGCTCAACCTTCCTTACCAGACACAAGAATGTTCTGAAGGACGGTCACTCCTCCAATGCAAAGTACTTGTTCCAGAAGGACAAATTCTACGATACTACTTACGACACCGGCGACAAACACATTCAGTGCGGCCGAAGGGCTGACGTCCTCAAGTTCTGGTTCATGTGGAAGGCAAAGGGCACCGACGGCTTCGAGAAGCACATCGACAAACTATTCGACAATGCCAACTACTTCCTTGAACATATAAAACAGAGAGAGGGCTTCCGTTTGGTACTCGACAACCCTGAATGTACGAACATTATGTTCTGGTACATTCCCAAGTGTCTGCGCAATTGTGAAAGTGATCCAGACTACAATGAACGATTGCACAAGGTCGCTCCAAAGATAAAGGAGCGAATGATAAAGGAGGGCTGTATGATGGTCACGTACCAACCTCAAGGCGATTACGTGAACTTTTTCCGCATCGTCTTCCAAAACTCCGCTCTAGACCATAAGGACATGGTGTATTTCGCCAACGAGTTCGAGAGGCTCGGCTCGGACTTGCTTGTTTGATTGTTGAAATTGTTTAATCAAATATTCTAACCTTGTACAAAGAATGCGTTTTGTAGCCTGTGATTTAGTTTACAATTTATATTAATGTTATCCAATTAAATTTGTATTTAACGGAAAATAATCAATAAATATTATTGTTACAGTTAATTCTTGAGTTTTTTATTCTTATAAGGAGTTTAGGTAAATGGAAATAGTAAGACGCTTTTGCAGCTAAAGACTAGGACTCTGAAAATGTTAGTATTAATGTCATAATATTAAATTTCATGTCCATTTTATGATCCATCTCCATCCTGAAGGACGAACTTGGAATATTTTATGTATTAATATTGCAGTATTGCTAAAACATTTTTATATTAGTGTCGTAATGACAATTTTGACCCATGTATTGTGAACTCTTAGAAAATTCAAGAAGATAAATTGGTTCTCACTACATGTCAAGAATAGCATATTTTTAAACTATAACTAAGTTGTTATGTCTCCTTTATCTATCTTTTAATCTACTTGTCTTTAAATATAAATATAAATAAAGGGGCGACAGTAGACCTTAGGCGACCTTTTATTTTTTGGTCGACGAGATTCTCATAAGGTATGACTTATAAACTTTTAAGGGGGCGGCAATATTTTCTTTTACCCCGGGCGGCTGAAACCCACACTACGCCACTAGATGTTACGCTTATCTAATTCAATTATCTTGTTATTATCTACTACCCACATGTTATTTTTATAATTTGTTACAACTGTAAATTGAGAACATAAATAAATACAACAAATGGTGTGGTATTCGTTTCAGTGTAAATATCTAACAGCCGTATGATGCTGACGATCACTAATGCATGCGCTTTTATATTTTTTTAAATTGATGTGAGCAGATGTGAGGATTTTCAATTTTGCAACTCGGGCACCTATTTCGCTTGTAATATCACTTATATTTGGTATCGAACCCAAAGGCTTGCGATATCATATAATAATAGGAGGTTCAAAGGAACTTTGACATTTCCAAAATATTACAATATTATACATAGTATAATATATTATTAATAAGTAATATATGCATTACCTGATTATCGTAAATCCTGATAAAGTGTAGGTATTGCTAGTTTTAATAAATAAGTACTTACATGATCGTTCTTATCTTATCATGATAGATATTTCAAGATTATAATGCAGTGATTTTGGCAAACCAAAACTCAGTTCTGCTGCATTTTGAATACGGATATTATCGTTAATGACGTACTTGATTCAAGTTGTAGGACGATATAATTAACTCTATGCTCTTTACCCATCCCGTAAGGAACCTGGGATGGTCAATAATAACTTATATCAATGTTTAGATACATTCACTTTTAATGGATTTTATCATTGTGTGAAGTGGCTTGATTTTGTTTAGCTATTAAACGTTTTATGCATGGATTAAACTTAAGAGCAATAATTCTCATAATTTGTTTTATGGTACTTACTAGCGATTAATTGGTGTTATTATATTCATTTTATACCAAGTTTAAATTTCCTTAACGTAACTCAATCAACATAGTTTTCCCATTGATATGAGTATCGATAAGATCAGTTATATTCATGTGGTCGTCTTATGTGGAAAAACTAGCTGTATTTTTTTATTTCTTACATATTATAACTCTCGCGAGACTAAAAACAGTCTTTTTTCGTAGTTTTTTAAAGCTACGTAATAATAATAACAATTTGTTTGAATGAATATGTAAAATGAAGGTGTTATATCAAGTATGTACTGAATTCATATACAGAAGAGGCACTGAAATATTATGTTTTGTATAGATAATATTTTTATGTACCTAGATTATTTAATAGCAATTTTGTTGATCTACTACGGTCATTTAAAATTATGATTTAAAAAAAGGACGCTAATTAAAAAACTTATTAATTTCATTATACACACATTTATAGGTACTTGTAAATACATATAAACAAAATGTCAAATTCATTTAAATTGCTAAAAAAATTGCTTACACTAATAAAAGTTATATTAATCAGATCTGCACAGTTTTAACGATTTGTGTTTATTTAATCTTCGTACTCTAAAGGCAATTCTTCACAATCCAGCTGGAAAAATTGAAAAAAAAAGGAAAGTTTATAAAACGTTTCGCATACCAGCAGGGTTTCATTAGAACAGGGCAGGGATAAGGTAACAAGACACTAACAGGAGAAAAATTAATAGAGGCAAGGAAAATATATGAACAGCAAGGATAATATACATACATATATTATTTATAGAAAAAAATTAAGGCAAAAATAAGCCATCTAAAAATCTTCACAAAAATGTAAGTTCAATAAGTTAATCTATTTTCTTTGGTTATATAAAAGTATGTTTCTAATGACTTGAAGCTCACGCAGGTCAGCCACCACTCTGTCTATCCAGCGATATTTCGGACGGCCGAATGGTCGAGCTTTCGTGTCGAAGGTCAAGATCCACTTCGGGTCATTGCGGCAAAGGAAGTAAGTAAGTAAGTATGTTTCTAATATTTTTATCACTGATTGTGAGTTATTCATCAATTGCCTAAGTATCATGAGCCATATCTTCTTGAGTAGCTGTTTTAATCGTACTTTGTGAATATTCAAACTGTGGGCCTAATGACGGCACTGAAGAACTTCCTGTCTTTCTTAATTGAATAAAATATTTTTGGCTGTTGGCACACTTAAGACGCTTTTAAAAATGATATGGAAAATTTTATGTTGTACAGAAACGTATTGGGCGGTTATGGGAAACAGTTAATACGGGTAAAATATAGGTACATTATCTTCTTACCAGCTCATCGTCGTCTGGAACTCTTGACAATAAGTCCATTAACTCATTGTTTGGTATCCTATTCGGTCTCAATATTTTTCTTGTAAATTTATGTACACCTGAATATTGGAATGTGTTAAAAAACCAACTTCTATAAATAAATTACATAGAGATACAATGAATTATAAAAGTTAAAGAATAGTGGACCTCTTGTTAAATACAACGTTCTTATAACAAACCAGATTATGTTTAATAAATGTTAAAATAGTAAGGTTTTGAGTTGTTAAGACAATTGGACCATTTTGTGATTGATATATTAATTTATATATTTACAACTCGCATGACCGTCGTGGGTGTTCTGGGCGATATCGCTTCACGGGCGGCTACGTGCAGCAATGATATTAGAATGGCTGGTGATAATGAATCAGATATTTCATGCAGTTTGCATCTGTTTTAAGCATAGTTGAATAATTTAAAGGTAACATTTCCCAAGGTAATCAATAACGTACTCTCTACTTACCCCATCCCATCAATATGTATTTAAGCGGTATGAGGTAAATGACGAACGCTATCACACAGATGAAGAATATTGCTAAGTAGCTCACGAATGGCACGGAGAAGTTGAATAAACTGAAAGTGATAAATCAAGAAATGAATTAAAAATTTTACAACGAAACATAGAGAAATAAATTGATATTATCGATATAAGAATATGACTAGTTTAATAAAAGTAGACTGGCAAAAGAAGTTTGTTCATTTGTTTCCATTTTTCGGCAAGAGTTCTAAAAATTTTTGTAAAATGGTCAGAAATTATTTTACGCCGTCTTTAAAACCAGCTATTTACTATTTCCTGTTGGGAAATATGGAATGTTTCGAACGATTAATTTTGAAATACGACGTGTCACTTAATTTTGACAAGTTATTAACGCACGTTATGTCCAAGAAACTATAATTTAATAATAAAGTGTTATATAGTACGTGCAATAAAATAAAAGTTACGGCTGTTTATAAGCAGTTAGGTAAACCATTTCAAGTGTTATAGTTCCATCTTACTTTTTAAACCGCTCCCCAAGGCTCGCCAATTTCCCCAACACATTTTGTACAGTCTGTAATGTCTCTTGGAAGTTCGTGATCTTTTGTCTCAATGTTAGATTCCTTTCCTCCTGTAACAGCGTGAATAGCAATATTCACTTAGTCAGAATTCACATTTTGATTTACAATTTATATTAATTACAAAGTTTCTAATGAAGTCCATATCTCATAAACAATAAATTTACCTTATCCTGTTTCACATCGCCATTGGCTGTTACCTCAACAGCTTTTATGTGTTGTTTTTTCCCTGAAAAGAGAATTTTACAATGAACGTAACTACGTTTTGTAACGATTGCTTTAAAATTATTTATTTTGTTAGAACATTATAATGCCCCTAAGTTGGGTGTGATCGCGGTATGGCGTCGCCTACCTAGGGATGGCTGATTGCCCCGACCACGTATCTGCAATCCCGAATCAGTTTGTGGGTTATGGACAAAAACCTCTCAGGGCAGGCTTGTGTCGAGCAGTGGACTTAAGAAGACTGGTGACGACGAAAAACTAAGTTGTTGTAATAATTGCCTCAATCTTATTTTTATGTAATTCTCAAGAAAAGCGGAGACTGAGCTCATCAAAAACGTATGTCACTTACAATTAAATATATGATAGTTCTCTGGCATGTACAAAACAAATGGGATAAGCAGCAGGAGAGGCAGCATCCACATCTTGAAGAACAAGCAAAATAACTGCCACGTGAAAAGCGCCATCAAGTTCCATTGCCGAGATTCCCATTCGAAAGCTGACCTGAAAATAATTGTCTATTATATTTGTCATCAATCCTTTGAAAATTCCAATGGCGGACACAAGTATTCTCTCAGTCTGAGAACGATTAAAATCAAACCAATAGTGTTTTCGTTCATCAAAACTACTGGTGACATTTAATATCAAAATAAAATTTTTCCTTTTGTAAAAATGTGCGCGCCGAGATTTGAACTCAGGATCCATGGAGTGGGCGATAGAGTTATACCTGCTGTTAGAATACTTTTAAACTATATTAAGTACACTCGATTAAAGTTAAAAAAGGCAAGTGTAGGCAAATGCACTTGACAACAACGTATTTTTCTACAATTACACTTCGTTGTCTGATGTTCAATTTGTCCGATAATTTACCTGAAAACTTGATAAGCGCTGAGTATCCAAGAGAGTACCGCTTTGGATCTTGACAAGTTCTTCACGAATACGTGCCTATCCAATTTGCCTTCTGTTTGTAAATAATTAACTTCTTTCGGATTGATAACCCGCACGGAAGCTTTTACCTGTGAAAAGATGTAAGAGATTTTTGAAAAATTACCTGCTTTGTTAGTATAGCTACATAACGATATGTCCTTTACTGGATAAGCAGAGAAAACGAGTTGCAAAGTATCTCTATCCATATAGACCTGATGTGCTTCTTCTACGATTCACGACTGTTTCAGCTAATTAGGGCTCCCCATATCTGAGCAGAGCGCTGATTAACGAAAACTGGTTAAAATACGAAATTTTTCATTTGTAATCCTTTGCTTTTTACTCGGTGTAATGTTGTAGTATGTAATGTTGTAGTATTGTAACGAAGTTTTATTATTCTGGTTTTTAATATAAGTATGTAGTTCTAACTGCATATACATATTTTATTAGGTTATTAACACCATTGTATGAGCATTGTTAACACCATTTTATGTATTGATAACACTTATTGTATGTATGTTCGTGTGTACATATACATAATGTTAAATATTATTATTATATACATCTACTTCATGCTCTCTCCATCACCCAGGGTTGAATGGGAAAGAATGCGAATAGCCATTAAGTACGCCCTAGTTCCATAAAATTTCATACTCACGAGGTTCCAAGTAATGGTCATTTCTAATAATATTCTCGGATTGTTTCCTTTGGCTCGTTCCCTTTGTTTTTCTTTAAGTGCATACCATTTCTTTCCTTCTTCGATCCTTAGTAAAGGTATGAACACCCTTCCATGCTCTTCGCATTTCTTCTCGTCGCAAACAGTGACTTCCAATATGGATGTAATGTCGTTAAATGAGCTGAAAACATAAAGATATGTTATTGTAACTGTGGATGTTACTGTATAACTGTTTTAATCACCATCATCAGCCTATCTCAGTCCACTGCTGGACATAGGTTTCCCCCAAAGAGCGCCACCGCACCCTGTCCTCGGCTTGCTACATCCGGCTTCTGCCTGCAGCCTTTCGAAGATCGTCATCTCACCCGTTGTTATATAGTGAGCATAGTTGTAGGTTTGCAAACTATATTTCTGTATTTAAGATAAGCGGATACGTAAATATTCAACAGACGAATTCAGCAGACGAATAACAGAGATGATTGATGATAATGTATGCGTTACACGATTTAATAAGGTGTTCCCGGAAGTGTAACAACAATCTTGTTAGTAAATGTTGCAACGGGATATCACGATTGATTGACGATTGATCCCGCCTGTAATCCCCGATGAGATACTCGTAGTTAGAGGAATATAGTACACTCTCACGTTTCATCAGTTACGTTTACGTCCCACTATTGGTGAGCTTATTGACATACACCGAGCACAAATCCAGACTCCGAGCCACTATTAGAAATTTCTACGAGAATATCTAAATTAGACAAATTCAATAGTAGCTGACCCGAGATTTTCACCCAGGACTTCTCGACCATTATTTTTCCTTGCGATCACTTTACCAAAGAGACCGTGTCAGTGAAGTTTAGGGTGTAATCTCACTCAATAACCCAGTTAATTACTATTGAATATCACTTACAATGAAAATATTTTCATCCAAATGGGACAATTTGTTTTGTAATCTGTAGGTGTTTGAATTCTCTCGTTGTTGAGGTTCAGGACGCAGTACCAGTCGTTGCCGGGGAGACCTTTAGCGCCATACACAGTTACCGAAAGATGACCTACGTTTGAAAATTGCCCATTAAGTCGATACCAGGCCTGCGAATGAAATATTTATTTGTTACAGACAAGCAGCTATAGGTGACGTGTCTATATCACAAGTAGTGTTAAATGTTCTTCAATGATTTTAACGCAGTAATGATATTGTTTTGTTTCTAATCAGTTATTAAATAGTTTAAATTTTAATTAGACATCTTGATAGATAA
The DNA here is from genome assembly GCA_018244755.1 of Jemadia pseudognetus. Classification (NCBI taxonomy): domain Eukaryota; kingdom Metazoa; phylum Arthropoda; class Insecta; order Lepidoptera; family Hesperiidae; genus Jemadia; species Jemadia pseudognetus. The sequence continues at coordinate 4,039 of DWTO01003180.1, read as the reverse complement.
AATGCAACCTGTCGAATGAAATTTGCTGATCTTGGGCCAAGGGAAGGAAATTGACTAGTCTACATTAGTCTAATATTTTAAATAGTTTTAATACAAGTCTGGTTACTGCTCGATTATTTCGTTTAAAGCAATGATTATACATATACATATATAAAGGGGTATAATTGACTAATTTAAGGAGCACAATTAAAAAAACTATTCATTCATTTTACTTACATATTTATGTTTAATAGCAACTCTCTCTTGTGCACGAAGATCTTCATCAATTTCATATACACTGTTAATTAATGAGGTCCCAGTTATTGTTAGTAATATGAATAGTTTCACGTTTGTGCTATCATCTAATGTTACATTCATTTTGTGTGTCTTTTCCTTTTCGATTTCCGACAAATCAATAATAGATCTAAAATTCACATTTCGGTTTAGTTATACAAATAATATATTATTCCTTTCTTTCTTCTGGTATTTTTTTGGCTGTGTTAAATGAGCATTATGCAATTCTTTGTCTTACCTCCCAAGAAAATCATCCTTATCATTCATTGATATTTCTAATATACTGTCGTCATCGAATAAATTGAAATGATGAATTTCTTGCCATTTCATTACTTTTTGGTGGCCTCTTATTGTTTTCGATTTACGTTTTTCGGATCCTAATCTGAAATATTATAAAATTAAATAAATTATTTTCTGAAATAAATATTGAACTATACTGAATAACGTCACGTCAAAAAAGCACTTAGCTGTGAGCTGTGGTTTTGCCTGAAGAAAGCGTCTTAGGACTAAAATGACATGTTGATGCGATCAAGAAATGTAAAAGAGAGACCGAAAGTGCGAAGAAAGTGATTAAGAATGGGCTTACCGAAAACGACATCCAAGGATTCGAGGTTTATCTTCAGGAGTCTCATCCAGACCTGTAGCTTCTATGAGAGCAATTGTGACTGCGGCAATTTTGGTTCTCTTAAAAGTCCTCAACGGTTCGTGTTTTGCATTATTACAGAGAATAAACTAAAAATGTCGATAGTATTATTCGAATTAGCTGTCATTTCTATAGATTTGTTACATTAATATAGTATCAACAGCATCACTTCAGTCAAACCCAATTGTAAACGATTTGTATAAATACATAAAATAAATATCCTTACTCTATCTACTCTGTTTAAGGAGTCCCTCCTCTCTTCCTTTTTCTTTTCTTTTGCTTTCTCAATTTCTTTTTCTCTCCGTTTTTCTCTAGTTGCTTTTAGCCAATTAATTTTTTTTCGAAGAAGTCTTGGAGGTGGAGTCCGTGGGAGAGAATCATCTCCTTGTGACATTTCATTTAGGCTGTTTTGGGAGTCAATAAGCTTATTAATTGATCTTGCCAAAAAAATAATAAGTTATTCTTAGCAAACATATCATGCTTTTTATTTTAGCGTTAGGTTTTCCAATAAAGTATAAACTAACAATAACATGTAAATATATTCGTAGAATATGTATACTTACGAATCCAAACTTCCATTTAAGTAGTTACTGCCGAAGAAATGTTGTTCAAATGATTTGTCATCATTATCACTTTCAGATCGATCATTTAAACTAGATTGCGACTCCAATTCTGTAATTGTTGCTTCATTATAATTTATTTCTTTTAAAACAATATCATTTCTGCGAATTATTTCATCAGCTATTCTAGCGCGGCTGTAAATTTTCTTTCCATTTTCAGACGTTTTCATTTCTTCTTCATCTATTTTGCTTAAGTCACACACACTTAAATATTGCCGATTGTCTTTATAAGATTCTTCTTCATCGAATGCTGTCAACATATCGATTGATTTCGATTTTTCCAGTTTCTTTTGCATTTCAACATGCTTCATTTTAACTTTTTCATGAAATTTTGCAAATTGTTTTCTCATTGCAGTAGTTGTATCAACTTCCATTCTTGTATTATTAAAATACAAATAAATACAATTACAATAAATTTCACTACACTTGTCATGAGGTAACTTCACTGTGAAATGATTTACAGTGGCCGTATTGATTCGCATTTGTGTTGTATTATCATTGGGCTTATCTTATCATATATTTTTATCGATTACCTATGTGGCTGGATGAAAGTATATGACTGTTTTTGCATATAAATGTAGTGTAGACAGAATTCAAACGTATTTACGTAGGTCTATCTATTTTTGGATTTCTGTAATCAGACTTTGATTTCAATTGGTAGATATTCCTGTAATACAATTTTTTGTTGTTGTATAATATTAAACAAACGTACGTTTGTACGTACGTTGTACGTTGTTTGTACGTTGATATTACACAGATATGCGAAAATAATTTACGATAAATATTTTTTAAGAAGTGTTCATATTTGCTATAATTTCTTTGAAAGTTACATTTTGTACAGAGAATTGCCGCGGCAAATCACTCGATCAATAAGCAGGCAACGTCAAGATTAGTTTCTTATTTTGCATCTATTTATAGACAACGACGATCGTATAGGTAAAAATAAATCTTTATCATGATGGTTCGTTAGCTTAGATTATTTTTGATTATGCTAATAGGTAAATGGGAGCTATTTTGTTCAAAAATACAAGCTTATGTTTATTGAGTACGACTTTTTAAGGCAATATCTGTATATCTAAGTAGTAAATTAACGTCAATGATTAATTATTACAAATTAAATGCGCGTTTTATCATAAGATTAGTTGTTGTTTCTTTAGCATTGATAAGTGGAAGACAATTAAAATTTATAGTTCTACATTTACATCCGGGAATTGGTCACATTGATGGAAGATAATTTGATATAACAAATATTTTATTTTTTATACTAAGTTAAATGGCAGTTTTCATAGTAACTATTATATAACATATAGCAAATCATTGCCCTATGTTTAATCCTGGTATTATCCGTAATAGAATGTATACTTATCTGGACTCAAAGACATCCTATTTAAAAGATAACACAAGTTTACTCAGTAACACCCTTTCGGCTACGATATATGTATATTAATGTATAATGTACATATGTACATCGTTAGCAGTAAAGCAAAAAATGAATACACAACTTTGGATGTGCAACGTCCGTAACGTGGACGACATCGTAAATCTAAATAAGGCTTTAGACATTTTTAGACTTAACTTTTAGACTAAACTTTGGAATAACTATATTTAAAATATTTATATAAATAAATTTGAAACAACTACTTAAATATTTACCTATTATAAAGATTCAGATTCAGGTACTTTCAGGTTTTATCAAAGATTTACACGTAGGTCTAAACAATCCTTTTCGAATGAATAAGAAACATACTCGTATATAAAACGTCAATAAAATTACTTTCGAAGAATAGAAAATAAATAAAACATTTTGTGAACTTTGCTGTTGTGGGACTTGAAACTTCGAAATATGTAAACATGATACACCTATTTAAAACTGCCATTTCGAATATCCGTTAATACGAGTAAAATGTCTCGTCGCATAAAATACCTATTATTTATTTTACACCCGATAAAAATGTAGCATGTTTTTACGTATGTTCGTATTACGTCTAGACTTGTTTTTAATTAAATAAGCATGTCGGAGCGATAAAGGGAATTACCTAGCAAGGATGCCGATTCAATATTTGATAGTTGATAAATGTGCATGACTAGTGTGGCTTATTTTAGATGCTTGTTGAATTGCTTTATTGCTGTGTTAAGGCCTTTGTTTTCGTTAATGATCCCATCATAATTATTTTCAGTTATATTATTGGACAGATTCGGTAATTTTCGTGAAGAATAAATGAAAATAAAGGCAGATGCAACGAATTTGGGAGAATCTATTGAGAATTGATTGAAGACAGTGCCACTTCTATGTACTCGTAATGTTTCATGTGGGATTCAAATAGAGGTCCGGAATGACACGGACAAGACAATTTTGGCAATTATGAATGTCTTGAGATATCAAGGTCAAGAAATAGATATATAATCAAGAAATAGATATATGTCTCACTGCCTCGTTGGTCGTGTTGGTTGCAAGTGCGACTGACGATCGGGAGGTCCCGGGTTCGATTCCCGGGTCAAACAC
>DWTO01003179.1:0-12913 GCA_018244755.1 Jemadia pseudognetus | reverse complement strand
TGCAAGACCTGTACAGTGTAAATGAATGGAGGGTAGGTAAAGTGCAGCAGTCACCAGTCGAGGTCTGCGCAGCGCTGCAGCAGCGCGGCGAGCGGGCGCAGCGCGCGCAGCAGCCGCGCGGCCAGCCGCAGCATGACGCGCGTCTCGTGCGCCGCCGCCTCGGGGTACGCGTCGCCCACCCGCGCGTCCAGCTCTGCGCCGTCACGGTCACTGCTGCACTGACGTCGTGCGTCTCACGCACTACTTATACCACTAGCTACTAGGTACTAACACTCATAGCTACTCACCTTCACACCCTTTGCTTTTGTAGTGAATGTAATCGTTGTTCTGAAACTGAGTAACAGTTATTTTTATTTTAGAGATATAGCACAGTAAGACGATATTTGCAATTTCTGAGATGTTTTTTTTGCATACTTTCAAAGTATTAATATAATATGGAATTAGTTTTATTTCCACGTTTCTAAGCAGTGCGCTCAGTCCATTTGTAGAAGAATTTTAAGTGTAATTAATTTATTAGTCTCTGATATTGAGAAACATTGCGTTCATTAATTGATAAAATTAATCGCTTCGTTTTTGTTTTTAAAAAATGGTCATACCATAAATTTCATGCCAGGCAATTCTTTCTGCTCCATAGTCAGGTTATCGGCCCAGGCCTTAACGCCCAGTAGATAGCCCAGATGCGGCATGTACAGCATGGTGCATTCCTCTATGAAGGTAGGTAATCGTTCTAATTCCACCTTAGCAGTTTCCGACATCAGACCATGGAGACTGGCCAGGGTCGTTTTCTCTATAAATTGTTACTCTATATTATACTCTATTAATTTATAGTTGGTTAAATGTGCAGTCCACTTATGCCGGCTCGCAACAGAACCATAACTATTTTTTTTTCTTTAGTCGCAAGCTCCACTGACTCTTGTATTTGTGTTACTTTGTGAACAGCCTATATATTTCTTAATCTTTTGAAGTTTTTTTGATTATTCCTCGTCAAAATTGCATTTGTCACTGAACTTAGGAAACTATTTAACAAATCTAATTGAGGCTAAGTCTCTTGACCACCGTGAACCCCTATTATACCGTTATGATTATATGTAGCTTGGCTTTTGTCTTACATCTGTCTTAAACCTTATCTATTGAAGATTGTAAGTCTTGTGTCCAACGTGGAGTAAAAGATGTGTAGTTGATGATGACGATCGGAGGTTTCAACTTACTCATATCTAAATCAGGATCGACTCCAGCCTTGACTGTAAATTTTCCTTCCGATTTAGAGAGATCGAAATCGATGATTCGGTTCATGTACAACGCCATCTGTGAGAATTGAAAGTCTCAAGAGGCGGACGGTTTAATATTAGAAAGAGGACGGTGGAATATTTTATTTTCGTACAGGAACTGTAGTTTGTATACTAGGAATGAAATAGGATTTGGATAACTTTATTCGGGTGATCGGATTCATTGTATTTATGAAATTACATTTTTATTACAATGTATGTGTAATATAGTGTACAATGTTGTAATTGTAATTCTGAGAAAAATAAATAATAAAAATGATAATCATAAATAATAAAATCCATACATTTTAAAATAAAATTAAGCAGTTTTAAAAAATATCTAATTTATGGGTATTTTGTTAAAGTGAAAGTTCTGGATGTAGATCAAAAATCTAGCCTCGTATAGTTGATTGTTGTCGCACGTTGCCAACTGGTTGAGGAACTCGCTCGAACTCCCCGCGCTCTCACATATTTCGCAGATCAACACTGCGTTGTACAGTGTCTGAAAACCGAAGTGATTGAAACAAAAATTCCTTTTGCGAAATTCAATTGAAAAGTCCAGTAATTTATTTCGGAATTGGACTTACATTGTAGAGGGATTTCCACTGATATGGCTTAGCAGATAACGCTTTGATTTTAGCTAGAATACCCTAAAACCATAAACGTCCTTTACAGAATACTTAATAGAAACATGTACAAATAAATACAGATAATAAGATGTCAACTGACGGTAACATTCTTTGTGAACCTCAACGCAGCGCAGAGGTTCCTCATGATGCTGTCGTTCTGTGAGCGCATGAAGAACGCGACGACTTCCTGCCGGCGAGTCAGTGTCGCGATGTCGGTGGTTGGGTGTCGCATCAGCTCTCTGGTGTTGTCGAAGGTACAAGTCAACTATAAGTAGTACGATCGAGCCCTATTCAAGTCGATGTATTCTTGGAGTCTCATCATATCAAGTTCTTCAAGAAAGACATAAAAAGAGTTTTTGAAAGATGACCACTTGCAATTGAATGAAAGAGTTGCAGGAATAGCTTACGCAGGAATGGAAAAGTCTTAACGAATGTGTGGCAAAAGTAAGAGTATGATGTTTTGCGAGTGCGTTATTCATGTGTGTTGATATTTTTCTGTATTATCATCAGTAGGTGCCCATCGAAAGCATTATATATTTTGATCATGGATGTCATACGAATCAGCAATTTGTATTTCCTTTCCGAAGTTCCACCGTTATTGGCATATAATAATAAAGGTACTTATACAGATAATTGTAGCAGTACCTACTTATTATGCGGATGTTATTTTCGAAGTTAGTTTAGAAGTAAAAAAGTCATACCTCATTCTTTTATGTCCCATTTTAGAGGAGCATTTGCTGAAAAGTTGAAACAGACTCAGGCCTTCTTTATTGCTGCCCTGGATACCTTTCTTGAAGTTGCTAGGGTGTGCCAGGGAACTAAATATTTGCAGCCCCCTGTACGTATCCTCGTCCATCGTTACTATATCCGCTCTTTGAAATTCAAATGGCATTATTTGCAAAAGTTACGTAAATTTATTCTTTGCAGTTTGTAAAAAGAAAGAAAATACGAGAGGATCATTTCAATAAATGATTCGAGATGAATTATCTTGTCTTCGATTTTTTACCATGTAGTTATTATCAACATGTTGTACTTGGATGATTGTTCGTGAATATGATAATAACATATCCTAACAAGGAAGCCCGATGTCCAGCAGTGGACTGCAATAAGCTGATGATTACAACAACAGACAAGAAGAAGTTCCAAATATAAATGATCGTATGCGTCAGATACTAACAACGATATTCTCTTTAAGCTTAGAAATTGTGGTCTGCCGTGCAGATCCATGTTCATATTGGACCAGTTCAAGTCCAGATATCTCAGCAAAGCACCCAGCGAGTGGATACCCTGCGTTTGGGTAAAGTCGATGACTGTTCGCAGATACACCGCGCGTTCACCTTCCGTGCAGTCCGAGGGCTCGTCCGGTAGGGACAGCGACAGGATCCGGCGTTTACACGCTTCAAAACCTTAGAGCACGAAAGGTATCGGCGATATTATGGACTGTATGTCCAATTTATAGAATAAACGGCATGAGTCTATGGTTATTCAATGTTAATACTAGTTATGTTGATTGTGACCGAGAGTCCCGCAGGGTAGGGCTATGCCCAGCGGTGAACTGCCATAGACTGATGATGATGCTGATGACGTCAGTTGGTCCCACACTAAGGTAGATCGTGTTGTGGATCACCAAGCGTCCTCCCTAATGGAAGTATATAAATGGGACGAATATAATTAAAGAAAAAATAGCACATTTAACAAACATAAAATGTAACTAAAGAAATATAAATCAAATATGCGTACGTATTTATGTCGGTATGTTGAATGCTTGCGTTAGTGTGTGCGTGTGTCTGTGTATTTGTGTGTGTCTACACATAGTGTGTGTTTAGGTAAAAGCGTATACCTAATCATTTTTCGGTCTACTTTCTATAAATATAACAGACATACTGTATTCTTTGCTGGACATGAAAATCAGTTTGCATTTCCCGTCTTCGTTCGTTTCGTTATCAAAGACTGTCCTTTTCACAACGGTGAGGAAGGTCGACTGCGATTTGCCGTCGACAAGAATCTTCACAGGTTCCACTTGACGGTATAGGTTTAGGAACATCTGGTGCTCTGGTGGCCGGTCTACTATCTCGTCCAGGAGGTGCAGCTTTCAAGAAAATAAACAAATAGGCAGTTCGCCTACTCTGCAATTTTTACTATTTAGTACTTTGGGGGGGGGGGGGGGGTCCTATCCACTTTAACTAAATATCTCAGTTTTTTATATTTAATTAGTTTACGCTGCTAATTAACAATGTTTCATATTCAAGATAATAAAATGATATAAGATTTTATTCGGGATATTTGAATGGGTCGTGGCGTTAATATACAAAGATCTCTTCGGAAGCATTTAATTTGGTTATCATATATCCAGTTATCTGGACAAATACGATTAAGTAATTTATTTATTATTATGTAAGTTACAAGAGTAAGGTGGATATATAAAATTTAGGTATGGTAACAAAATGCTAACCTCTCCAGTTTGCAACGTGTAGCTTGCGGCGCCAAGCCTTCCTAATCGGCAGTACACTGCCAGCATGCGCTAGGAATAAGTATTTCTACGATTAGTTGTAATGTCTGTATGGATATACGCGCAATATTTGATCGTAACTTATTACTTCACGGAAGCACTACCAGCTCAAAGTGAGAGTTAGTTGTTTTATATTGCTTTATTGACACCAAAATAATATATGTATGTCATTTGTGTTGCATATACAATATTGCTATAAGTGATATTATATTAGATACCTACTATTGAAAATATCATTTAGAATTTTAAAGTTTTTTTTAAATATAACTATTAACAATACTGTGATTGAATAACAATTAAGAAGAATTTTATAGCCCGCCCCTCCCCCTTCCCTCTCCAACCCTCCGCTCCCCTTCCTCTTACAGCGGTTGCACATGAACTCTGCAGTTTTTGACCTGAATTGTGCTTGAATGCGTGTTTCAAGTTACAATTAGTTTTATTAATAACTTTGAAATTTCAGCAATTGCAAGATGGACAGTGATTGCCTTGTAAAACTACTAATGCCTTGTAAAGCCGCCGACACACTATCGCGTTAGTCGTGATTACGATCGCCAGACGAAAAATTGCTTTTGTACAATCAGACCCTGTATATCCGTTAGTAGCATTTGGGTATAAATTCTCTTTAATTACACCTGCCGCTTACTACTACCATACACTACTGTACTTAAGACTACAAAACGCAATTTGACGTCACGCCTGTGTTCCTGTCTCTCAATCAACAAACCGATTGTCATTAGACTTCCACTTTCTCAGGGGCATTACAGGCTGAAGCGAGCTCGGCAGTTACCTGGTCACGTATATACAGTGTTTCATCGATTTCATCACCACTTGTTTATAAACGTTAATAAACGTAAATGTAAATTCACGCCTGTAATACCCGAAGAGGTAGGCAGAGGAATGTAGAACACTCCTACGTTTCACCGGTTACCTTTACGTCCTGTTCTGTTAATAAGTCATCGACATAAAAGTCGTGAATAACAATCTGGGCTACTTTACGTTTATTATATTACGTTTACGTCCTGTTCTGTTGATAAGTCATCGACATAAAAGTCGTGAATAACAATCTGGGCTATTTTACGTTTAATATATTAGGTTTACGTCCTGTTCTGTTAATAAGTCATCGACATAAAAGTCGTGAATAACAATCTGAGCTATTTTAGGGTCCTTACAGTCTAAGCCGATCTGCTTAAGACACCGTGTAGCGAGATAGAGGGCACTAGCAGTTCCATAACTTATACGATTTAATTGGTAGGATTTAACGAGCTCAGACCGGTTATCGCGCCAAACTATTTGTTGCAATGGTCTGTCATCGGCATGGACGGTATCTGTCGGTACGTCTTTTCTAAGTCGGCTACCAAAACATAGGTGGTGCCTAAATCCTGTAAGTATCCACAGAAGGTGCACTATGGGTCCTGTCATCTGAGTATTATTAAATGAAACGCCTGACGTAGTGGGACTGCTCGCATTAAATACGATATAGTAAAGTATTTAGGTACTTGAACTATTAGATATTTCACAAAAACTTATAATGATTGCAACAATAACGTGAGGTTACATACCTTTATTATCTCTAATTATACCTGATTTAGAGGGTTGGGTTCAAAATTCATAATCACAAATTTGTAACGGACGTGCACTAATGTGTACTATGAACTCTCGAACACTCCGGCGACGCGCAATCTCGTTGCAATATTATTTGCGCTCCACCGCTTCACTTCACGACTGTAATCTTATTCGCATTCGATATTACCGGTAATATGAGCTGGTTATCAAACATCCGGCTCGAAGGACCATGCACGGGGCCAGGTATAATTAAAAGAAACACGTTCAGAATGCCTTTCCAATCCGATATATTGTGACAGACAGAATGATAAAAGAAATACCTCTTTACATTATCATAATTAAACGGCGCGCGAACCCACAAATCTAATTACAACACAGGTATTAAATAATGGTTGTCAAAGCATTTCTTCTGTAAGTGTGGACCTAGATTTTTATTTTGCAAATGCCTCAAAGAATTTTAATGTTGTCTTCTTAAATGCTTAAAGTATTCCTTCTCGTACTTTTGATACTATTAGTTTTGATCGCGTACATGTCCACTCATGTCAGAATCTTTGTTAAAGCTATGTAAGACCACACCCGACTTGGGAATCGAACCCAGGACCTCTTAGCTGTTGCGATCACTAGATGAACGAAGCAATTATTATTAGGCATTGCTTATTTAAATACAATAACATTGTTATTACCATTATTAATGCAATTTTTTAATTGCAATTAATGTAATTTATTGGTTTGTTGTAATTTTAATTTCACCTTAATCTTGTTCATATTTGTATATTAATTTATTTTTGTATCAATCAAAATAAATTTGTATGAGTATTTTTGCTTCCGATATTACATACTTTTTGATGTACGTAGATAAGTAATGGAAAGGGTGGAGGAGAAGTGGTCGAAATTAATAGACATACATTTTAACTTGACATTTATTTACATTCATATCAACAAAACGGGTGTTGTATAAAACAGTTCTTTTTATTAAATTTTATACCAATTGTATACCTACGAAATAAGGTGCCTCGTAATAGTGTAAAAATAAATTTTGCGTCTGTAACAGGGATATGCTGGATTTGTAGGTACCGTGACTTTTTTTTATTTTTCGTCATAAAACTTTTTTCCTTTAATATATTTTTATTCTCAATATAATTTCGAATTCCGAAGCGCTTTTAAAAATATAATATATTGATTTACATTTATTACGCGCTGTGTTATGATAATTATCTTCGCAACGTGTTAGAAATGTATCAGGAAATTGACATTTGTGTAATTGGTGGTCGTTTTTCCCACCAGAGGTCGCTAGGTGCAGCTTTTTGTATCCACGAGGAAAAAATACAACACGTTGCGAAGTGTTATAATTACACGGAAGCCAAAATTATTTAGCGTCTTGCTGTACTAAGTACAAGAAGTGAAGCTAAATCAGCCAGAAACATAGTTTAACACTAACTAGCGTTTCGCGCTACGGCAATTTAAGCAGAATTTCATAGAGAAAATTACGATTTTTGGAGATAGTTTTGTACCTATTGATATTGTGACGAATGAATTTAATAGTGAGTTTCATAATGTAGTTAATCGTTATGGTGCATAAAAGGATTCCCCTTTAACACGTAAAATAACACAATAATTGAAATATATTTTTATTATTTTTGCATGTTATAATGTCCTATAAATATAGTTTTTCCAATATAATTGATGATTAACGTTCAAACATTAGGGTTAAATTAATAGACAATTATGTACAGAAGAACAAATATGTTAAATCTATGTACATATAAATCAATGTTTGTATGTTTATTTTATATACGTTTGAAAACCATTAATCAGATTGTAATAAAACTTTGGAAGGGTGTTCTGGAACCGCCTGCGAGCGTTCCTAGTATTATTACCTATATATTAATGATTTTTATTTCGTTTTTAATAAAAAAATATGCTTTTACAGCTAAATTCAGTTTAAACATACAGACACATTTATTTGTTTATATACATAGAAATTCTTTCTATAATATAGATACCAAAACAGTTTTGTTCGTCATCATATATTCGGAAATTGTAATATTTGCTGTCAAAACTCTAGGGGGGTAAAATAGGGTTTGAAAGACTGACTGTATATCGGACTTCTGTACGAGCAAAGCGGCGGACCAATTCTAGTGAATTATAAAACCAATAAACTCCATATAGGTGTGTTAAAAGGGGCTTGGGAACGATGGAATCTTTTGATAATATCGTCTACCATTGTAAACAACAACTGTTAATTCACCTTACGATTACACTGTCAATTCACTTTACGACTACACTGTACCCTACACTATGAGACGTACAGTTGAAATCGAAACTTTCTCTATGAAAAATTGTAGGCGTTCAAACAGTACAATCTCGTTCCATTTTCGAAACCAGCCACGACGTCGACGGATAGGCGCATTTACCGTTACAACAACAATAACGAGTCCTCGCAACTGTACAGTTTAGAGAAACTATAGGTAGGTAGAAAATCCACTTAACTTTACATACATAATATTCTCATTTTATATTATCTAGATCACACCTATAAACAGACTGTTCAATGTGGTCGTGTACAGGATCTCGTTCGAAATAGAATTGTCATATTGAAAATTGTATCGTTCTTTTCATGCGAGCGAAATACGAGATTTTTTCCTTGCAAGTTTACACTGATTTGTAATTCTTAAAATAATCACACATTAATTTATTATTTGTACCTGTCACAATGAATTGTTTTCACTATTATATAATGTACGTATGAAATAATTTCAGCAATGTTTCTGTCTCGTTCTAAGTATTATAAGGTAATTTCACACTTGCACGACGATACATTTTTCAATTAATACCAAAAACTGACGTTGCTTTAATCGCGACAGAGCTATTTCGAACAATATAAAATAATATGTCCCCTTTTGAAATAATTTATCAAAGACACCAAGCAAATTATTGCAAATGTTATACGAATAGCTCAGTGTGAGTATCCCTAGTGGTCATATCGGTTGCAATTACTATTTGTAAAGACTATGTGTTCTACCATGAATACAATTCAGTATACGGGATACTTGTGAGACCAGTGGAGACCACAGATGGACATCAAGTCGGGAGCCCGGACAACTTTGTTTTAAAACAATATAAAGAAAAGATAAGTTAAAACACAGTTGTAATCAATTATTTGTAGACTCCACGTCAGGAAACTTGTTCAGTCCAGATATTGTCTTTACTCATACACGAAAAACGTGACTAACATTATACTAAGTAAATTAACAATAAGCCCATTTGGATAAATTTTTTCTTTAAATACAATACTCAACTAAATTAAGTTATAATAGTGACACTACATCAGTTCTTTACACAAAGAATAGACAAGTACTTAATTAAAAAAAAACAAAACAAAAAAGGGTTAAACTCCATGGGTGCTTTTTTATTCCGCCAAAACAGACAAAGTTAAACAAATATATTTTTAAATTATGCTCAGTAGCTATAATTATAGAATTAATATTTCCCATTGAGCCGATATTTTTTAAACACAGAAAAAAAGTGATACAAGTGAGGAGTAAACATAGAATATATTAATACTTAATTTAAAATTAGAATATAATATACTACGAAAAGTAGAAGTTTGACCATATTAATTCAATTCACTGTAGCTTTTAAGAAAATTTATTCATACTTATACAGTCAATTCTGTACAAAATAATATTTGACATCCAAAATTGTCTATTTGAATACAAAGATGTTGTATACAGAAAATTCTGGATATTATATTATAAGGTGCCAAACTTTAAGAAAAACAAAAGCAATGAATAAGTACTTATAAAGAGCAAAAAATGTAAGAAAATGAAAGAAAACTATTTATACGCTTATGAATATGAATGTCGAACTTACGCAAAATATTATTAAATACTTAAACCTAACAAAAATTTTTGACTAAAGGATCGATGTTATAATAACTATAATTAGGTAACATAGGGAAAATATATTTTTATTGTGTGCAACACTGTTCGGCGTACTTTTTAAATCCACTGACTTACTTTACTCTCCTTTAACCGATTTGACGAATACATTACGTATAAATAGTGTCTATAGTCAAATGGGCAAAATTAAAAAATTATTCGTTTTATTTTTTAAATTAAGATTTAAATTAAGAGTTATTTCTAAAACAATAGAGACCGTTTTAATTAAATAAATATTTAAAATTAATGAACAGTTCATTTTTTAAGTTTGTTTACTAGATGACCGCTAGTTACAAATTATTATTCTTAAGTGGCGCCTAAAGTAATTTAATTCAAAATATGTGTACTGAATACACGGTTCAAAATATTATGTTTACTGGTAATGAGACGACAAAGGTTCTCATTTTGTTACAGATATAAATATTATTAAAAATTAGATATAAATATTTTCAAATTTTCTTTAAACATTTATTAGCTGCAGCTATATATAATCAAGTAGCGGTAATTATTTGGTCAATAACACAAGTAATATATTTAAAATATTAATATTGAGGGCGTTAAAATTATTAATAAGTGTAGGTTAATACCGATTAAATTTTTCCAAATACACAGAGCCACCATTATGGTTTGTTTATGCATCCCGTCGAACCAGTTAAAATTGGCAGTTTTTCAGTTACGATTGAAAAAATACGCACAATACAGACTTTACAATGTCAGCGTGATGCAATCACTGTCTTTGAGCAGTAGTATATTAAAAACATTAGTCTACCCGCAGAAATGGTAAATTTATCGGTTGATAAATATATCATATTACAGTTTTGTACGTCACACATGTAAAATGGCGCGATTCATCTAGGTCCATAAATAAAGTTAAGTAGCTCATGAATTGTTGTAATGACAATAAAAAAAAATCGTTTCACGTTTTGCAAATTCCTTTACATTAATTACAGTATAAAAATTTGCCAATGGCGTTGTATAAGAAAAGAATTTATCATCACACGGCAATTTGTACAATTGAAATGTTACGTTAGCTCTATAGAGACAGAAAAAAATGAACATTTAAGTACGATATTGACAAAAAGTGTGGGAAAAAACGATAAATACACTGATCACGTTGAGATCATTTCGTTAATCTAACATACATATTATAATTTATAAGAACAAATCGAAAACTGTTATTGACAATGGCCACGTCGTTTTTCTCAAGTGGTAACATAAATGATTTTTTGCATATTGCAACAAAACATGACAATACGTTCCGTGGAAGGCATCGTTCCATTACTTCCAACAGCAATATTCAAAGTAAAGACGGTTGCGCCAGCATCGAATTACAATGAAATATTTCTTTTATATTTTGCTATATAAGTAATTACTTATACACTTATTTGTATGTATGACACAGTACGACGCGTACAAACAATACTCGGTTCCGAAACGAATATTATCCTCAGTACCGGCTCTTTGGCGTTCATTAATCGCAACGGTCGCTAAACGCATCAAAACTTATGCTTAATAACGTGACTAAAACTTATCCGTTACATTAAAAAAAATTAAACAGCAATAATATAATAATAATAAACACTATTATTATTACAATATAGTTATGTAAGTAAATAAACAAATTTGGGGAATACTTTGGAAACGATAAATCCTTTGACACAAACCTTAACTTTATTCTTATTAGATAACAACTGTGCACGTGGACTCGCGTATTCGATATTCGAACGAACCTTACGAACTAGCATCAGTTCAAGTGCACCGGATACATCACAACAAACGTTCAAAAACGTACAACCTCTGCGATAGTTTTTCTGTTAGTTTATTTTAGTTTTTTTTTAAATTATTTTCATTACGTCTTAAATTGTTTTCACTAGGAACGAGTTCTGGAATATTCTAGTACGGTCTCGACAGTTCTTTGGATCGTTTCAATTGAACTTTGAGTCTCTTTGTACCTATTTGAAAGCCGTTCATCGCTTGTATCGCGGCTTGCGCCGAGGCAGCGTTGTCGTATGAGACGAAGCCGAAGCACTTTGAGAGGTTCGTCTGTTTGTCAATAAACACTTTGGCGGATATAACGTGGCCGAAGGGCAGGAACGTGGACGCGAGGTCCGTGTCCGTAAACTCCTGCGGTAGGTGGTATATGAACAAGTTGCCACCTTCCGGACCTGGAAATATAGAAGAAATAAAAAAGTTATTGGTTGTGCAAGTCCAGTTTTATAATTAAATTACAAATACAAATACAGTTTTATAAAAAAATATAAATAACAATACTCTCGAATCTTCTAATTATTATGTTCCACAACATTATAACTAAATACCCGAAAGAATTATTAGAATATTGGCTTAACTTTTTTGATACATTAACTGACATAAAATATTTCCGTACAATTCACACTTATGGTGTATGGTGGTGTGTATTTTAATGTAGCGTTCTTTTCCTTAGCTTCCCGAAAAGGATACGGACACAAGTAAAATTGAAAGTACGTCTGTTACTCTACAATGACTCTACAATAATTCTGATATATAATGTTAACTTCAATCTTAGAGAGAATTTAGTTGAATAATGAAGAGATAGAAGCCTTGGTGATGATAATGCTGTGTATGATAAACTAAGAGACAACATAACAAGAAAATGATAACATTTATTGTTCTAATGCTTATACAAACAAATAGGCATGATATATAGTCATTATGTACATTTTTATACGTATTTTTAAAAACCAAATGTAACATGACGCATGTAATATCCGAAGAGACAAATAGAAGAGTGTAGTAAACTCCCACGTTTCGGTAGTTAAATGCGCGTCCCACCACGATATAGGGGGTAAGCCTCTTGCCATTCACTAGGCACGAATCCAGACTTCCAGGCACTACTAGAAAATTTAAGTTAGAAATAATCAACAATACCTGACCGGGGATTTGAATCTAAGGTACACGTCGATCAGCAGTCGCTCTTGCGACCACTCAACCAACAAGGTAAATTATTTATACATTTTATTCGTAGTG
>DWTO01003178.1:0-12917 GCA_018244755.1 Jemadia pseudognetus | reverse complement strand
CTGGAATATGGAATTGGACTTTAAAATAGCAGCTCGATAACAAGGCTTATGGTAATGCCGGACATTAATGTTTATCAATAAACATTTGTAATAAGCAATTGCACGTTGGTGATACCATAAGGTAGTGATAAATGATAAATTAAATATTATTAATTGGTGAACGACGATAGTACTCATAGTAATACGAAAATGGTAATAAATAATACTCTTAGTAATTGATAAATGGTGAAAGTACTCGTAGTAGTTAGTAATTGGTAATTGTACATGGTACATGGTAACAGTCTTTGTAGATGGCAAATAGTAATAGTATAAAATAATGGTAGCTGGTAATACTCCCCTTCGCTGTTCCGTGGTTCCAATTCTGGTACTAATTTCTGTCTATACAGTTACGAGTAGTGCATTGTAAACTGAAATACCTGGCGCTTAAACGGTAGCGAAAATCTTCGAGCGGAAATTGACACGCAATAGATCACAGCACAGTTTTCTTTAAGGGCTCTGTGGGCTGCCAATTCATATTTAGTTAGAGCGGTAACCTATGACTTATGTCGATTTTGCTCAATCATATTTGATTACTGTAGTAGACTATGTACAACAAAAGAACGGCAATATGCTTGTTGACGAATTGATAATTTCAAGTTTTATTTATTAAACGCTTACAAAATATTATATTATAATATTTGATTACGTCGTTTGTTGGATTCCATCAACGTACCGCTAATAATAAATTGTGTTTATTTCACTCACAAAATTAGGCTGCAGCGGAACCACTGTGCCACCACATGCGGTGTGATTAATACCAACATGAACCCGCTCATTTACATAATTATTTAATTTAATTACCTACGAAATTATAGTGGCTTGTTCAAATTGTTTAAAACTTTCATTTAACCATATTGCTTAGTGACATAATGGTGCATAAGTAGTGTTGGACGCTTAATTTGGCTACTCTTATGATGTATCAATTAGGATTGCTATCATTTATAACATTTAACTAACCGATTGGGTATATCGCGTATTTGCGCACTTGGTAACTTCTCCCCAAAGTCGTTTGGCATTATCTCGTTGGAAACATAAATTTATCTGTTGGTCGAGGTAAGCTTTAGCCTGTCTCTTGGGATATTGAAACCTGAGTTGTACGTAACGACAGATCTGTATAGTAATGAACTTCTTGTCCGAATGGATATTGCCAGAAAATAACACGTATATTGATTTTGGTTTGGTGAAGTTTGTGGAAAGGGAGTAGTAGTAGGCAGTTCCAAACATATCCATCTCATTAAGCATCAAGCATGCATCAAGTATTTCATGTTACAAGGTGGCTCTTGGCGTTGACTCGTGATATGACACACGCCTTTGACCACCCGTCTAAAATGAGATTTAAACCATTAAGTTGTTTCCAGCTATTACTTAGAAATTCATTATATAATATTTAAAATATTTTGTAATAGATTACACACAGCCACCTGACAAGAAACTATATAATTGTATCCATATAGCTGATAAAGTTACGAAATTTATTCCTTAACATAAATATTTATTAACATGTAATTATTCTTTGCAGGTATGATACTGCTATTCATATTCTCCAAAGTGGCAGTTTTCAAGGCAGTCTCGATGTATCTGCTGATGACCTTCTTCCAAAAACTCTTCTACGTTGGAGGGTTACTTTTGAATTACTTCTTACGCACCAAGATGGCCAAGCCTGCGCCAGTGTATGGAGCACCGCAGGATTATAACACCGTGGGTTACAGTTATGGACCACCGGATCATCACGAACCTCTGTACCAACACGACACCGGTTACCCTGGCTCCGACCTGGCCAGCTCGTTTGACTGGCTGTTGAATAAAAATGTTAAGTGAAATCTAATGATGTTTTATTACTATCCTTATCCTTATGATGTATATACATATAATATTTATAAAGTATCTGATAATATCAAGTACGAATCAGTGCAGAGGCAAAGTTACAATATTATAAAACGCTCAAAGGGTCCCGTAATGCTCCTTCGACAGTCGCTCGCGTCTAACTGTAATTATTATTTTATTATAACCGTTTTTAAATTAATACTCTTATTTAATTTACATGCATAATAGAAATGTATTAAAAAAACCGGTTACCTACTACATCCACAAAGTTATAAAAGAGAAGTGACTCGAAGTAAATAATATATAAATGAAATTTTCTTTATAATATTCAGTTTCCTTTAGTCTTTACTTATCAATACTTTTCAGTAAAATGTTGATCTTTATACACTATTAACGGTTTTGGATGGTGGTATAATATAATATAAAAAATATTTCTTATTTCAGATGTGTAGTTTCGATTCCTTGTGAAGAAAGTAGGTACTTATTTTTCAATTATTCAAACGATTTTAATTTTCTCTCAATCGGACCCGAGACTTCTTTGGGTGGCTGTCTATATTAATTATGTCTCATATACCTACTCAGCTGACATATTCACCCTTATAATTACAACGAGCTTAGGCTCAGGCGAGACTCGCGTATTCCAAGTCGCGTGCGCGTAAGATAAATTATATAATATTCTGCTTACGGCCATAATTTAAGCTTCTTCAGCCCGGCTCACATTTTCGTAGTATGAGCCCGGCTCTTAAGCCGGGATCACACTATGATGATAATTAAAATTTAGCATCCGTTGCTAGACAACTGCTCACCTAATTGCCTACAAACAGTTACCTACACCCTCACATTATCTTCAATTCTTTACATTGTAAACTTGTCCAGAATAGTTGCATACAATCTATTTTTCCATGTCTTTATAACAGACCCTGGGCGAGTAATTGTTTCTGTTTAAAAATTTGATAGTCCCTTTCAGAATCGCTATTCTAATTTTATGTCACTTTTCAAGTCAAGCGAATCACTCTCAATATTCCGCCGCAGATATGACAGTCGTTTTGTCACCATCCGACATACCGTACCCATTTATTCCGAACGATTAATATAACTGGTAGCGCAAGATGCAAACGAGAAATCTACCTTGTGATGTGCGCGGCGACATTTCCAATAATATGCCTCAACGGTCCCGGGTTCAAATCCATTTAGTATGACAAATTACGTGTCCGGAAACCCTATTTTTTTCACGATTTCAATGTCTGGCCGAGCATCCGTAGTTGATAGATGTGACGCGCCGCGTGGTAAGACATTAAATCATTTTTGGATACGTGGCTCGCGGTGAGTGTAGCATACCACGCAGTCTGGCATTAAATTAAAAATAACTAGTGTCCAATCGAATTCCGATTTTCAGCCGGAACCGCAATTGTAACTGAATATTCGGCTCCTCTCCTGGTTTTATCCGGCAATATAACTGAAACTGAAATAGTTCCATTAAATGTCACTTTACCCGTACTTTTACCCTGAAATATGGTATTTTTCCGAGTCTCATATTTATTAAAACATTTCAATTTATGAAAGTACGTCATATTATTTTTAGATTTTTTTAGTTAGAATCGAACATTAATCCATTATACTCGTAGTATCTTCCAGCAAATGTAAGAATTACATTAATAAAATGTATTGTGTAAGTAGATATTTATGTTACTTAATCGTGAGAAAAAATATGAAAGCTTAAAAATCAATTGAATACAAATATTTCACATTACGTAACTGTGTAAGTATAGGCATTAATTTAAAACATAAATATGTCCATGAACGAAGTACCATGTCAAAAAATTTATGTAGGTGCATAAATTCTTTATCAATTATTAAATTATATTGTAATAAACTACAAATACAAGAAAAATGTTTAAAATTACTTCACTTCTTTTACGATTCGAATCACCTAACGATTTAAGACGAGCCAGCGGACTAAAATAATTTCAAGAACCAGCTAATGAATCTTTCCAAACTTACAGGACCCAAATGACTAAAAATATTCATGTTGGAAATTTTGGCCAAAATGAGGACATTTGGCCAAACTTCGGTTAAACATTAAAAATAAGTCATAAAATGTTGAAAAAAACAGGTCTAAAAGAAGTAATTAAGTATTTTACCAATAGCAATACGATTTAATATCTATGTAATAATACAATACAAGCATAAATGTCGTTAAGTTTGCCAGTCCGCACACGGCCAGCGTGGCAGACTATGGCTTCAACTCTCTGACTTTGAGATGAAACCCGTGTTCCAACAGAGGAACAATAAAGGGGTTTTAAAGAAAATTATATAACACCAATATCCTTCAGGAATTATACATGTATGGTATAACGATATTAGATCTGCCCGACCCCCTAAGTTTACGGGGGGGAAGGGGTACACGAAAGAATATTATTATTGTTCGGTTTTCTGAACTTCATAAACTATCAAACCATTTTACAGTTCCGAGTTACATTCTCTACTGTTTAATGAGTATATATTTTAAGCTTCAATAACCTGATACCACTGCCTGAGCCTGAAGACGACTCATGAAATTATGTATCTACCTACCAGGCAATAAGACGATTGGCAGAATAATTTAAACTATACATATCATTCATTACTATTGCTCAGGTTCATGATAAGCGTTCAAGACGATAATATGGTTTGTAATACTTAACGAAAAACAGAAAGTCCTGACTCTCCTAAATTCGGAACAAAAATATCATCGGTTTCCCATTCCCTAAAGAGAACCAGTTTATGTTCGTAGGTGTTATGGTCGATGAGATTAATAACATTAATGCCGACCTATTACAACTATTTCTACCACCATCAAACGTAAAGTTTATTACCCTTTACAATGTTATAGTCATGTTATTGTATATAATGGCATATCGATAAAATATATTAGTATACTAATTTTCATAATCCGAAAGTAAAATATTAAAAATTCACCTCTCGCCTTTCAATGTACTTGATAGGAACTACGTAAATTTTTTCATCATAATGTACATAAATTCCGTGACAATTCGTTACCTATATCTATATTCTCGACAAGAAAATAAACCATTTGAATTGTTTTTTAATAAAAATATTGCCGGTGGAACATTATATGTAGTATCTTTTTATGATATATTACAGTGAATATGTTCTTATTAAACCGCCATTAACTTACTTGTATAGTCAAATCAGTTCCTGGAGATTAAACGCAAATATTATTTATATATTTCTTCGTCAAATTTAAATAAATGACTAGTATATTGCAGTGCATATAATATGTAATGCTTTTTTGTTGCATGTGAACTCGATTGAGAAAACCAGATTAGCAATATTTGATCAAAATCGAAAATTCTATAAGAAAATGATCCTAGTGGTTATACTTGTTATTTCGATATGTTACTATGTATATTTATAACCTATTTTAAAAGTATCGATAGCAATGTTTATCGATATTGTCGTCGAGCATCACTACAATGATATCGCTGGGCTCGTAAACACGGTTCGCTCATTATTTGTAAACTTAACGATGATTGCTCCGCGCGAGTTCACTATATTACATGTGATACCAACCGTTACCTAAATAGTAACGAGGAAATAACAGCCCCACGAATATGAGTGTTCTTTACGTTATTGAAGGCGGCTAGACAGATCAATCGCCTGCTTGGCCTTATTGCTAGGTGGGTAATTTTACTCGGTGGTTGTAGGTTTGACTGCCATTCAGAACACATAACTGTATGATGAGAATGAATGTTTAATATTATCTAGTTCTAAAACGATCTATATGAGCACCTATATGTATGTGTGTTTATCAATTAACTGGTTACCAGCTAAAAACTAACTTTAGGATCAGATAGCGGTGTGTGAAATGTCAGAGTTATTTTTGTGTGAATAATTAATTAATATAAAATTAAATTAGACACCAGTCCAAGGTCAGTTTAAGCACAGAATAATCATCACCGCTGAGCATTAGATCGACAGTTTAGTATTTTTTAAGCAGTATTTCAAACAACAACACCAAATGCAATACAAAACAAAAATCTAACAATATATTGTTGAATAAACATGACAAGGCGTTAAATTTCACACTAATACACGATTTTGGTAATGCGATATGCAAAATTTCACACATACTGTAAAAGTACCACATGATCAACAGATCAATATTAAAAAAGCGATCACGCATATAACGGGTAAATATTCTTACATATTTTAGAACCCTTACATTAAATAAGTAAACAAAGAAACGAGTGAAATCTATAAACGGAACTGAAATACAAACAGGGGAGTGAAACCTGTAAATCTCTCTTCTGCGTTATGCGAAAACTTGCGTAATCCAATTCTCCATTGCTCTCTCCGTTTACAATATTTATCGTCTTATTATCGCCTGCGATGTCTACGTTAGCTCATATTTCAACGCTATTACCCGTTCATCCTTCGCATCGACTGTATGTCGTAAAAACACTTTTAATCTGTATCGTAACAGTTTACAAAGTAAGCTAATCTATCCTGGCAGAGTGCACTTAATCGTTGGATCAGAAAACACTACAGTGGCAGCTATTTTAAAAATCGAACACGTGATTTTTAGTGAACAATTTCTAAGCTTCTATTCTAATGCAATCGTTTTAAAAATTGAGACAATATTGATACCGTATTTTTTTTTATACTAATGACAATGGATTTCGTAAAAATATTTTTAATTTCTGCGGTGATTTATAGCGTGGCTGGAAAAGAAGAAATCGAAGAAAGCCCTGTCGAAGGGAGAGGCAAAGCAAAATACGCATTATTGAGTAAGTATATTAAAATAAACTTAACTATGCTTCGCGACTTTAATATAACCATTATAGCGTTCCGAGATTTTGCTTAAATCTTTTAGTTAAATCTATTAAATATCTTTGCTTTGGGAATGTCGAGGTAAGAAACATAATAATCCATATTTGAATGCACTATGGGTCTTGCAGCCATGAAATTTTTGCCCTAGTATAGGTATATGTGGGCCGCTAATCACTCCATTAAGGGCAAAAAATAAATGTATTAACAATTCGTTTACGTTAGCAATGACTTTGTGATGGTAGCGTCCCAAACGATCCATATCATGTTTTTCTGTTCAGTCCTAAGAGCTACTTAGGTGCTACTATCTCTAAAAGTCTCCCTTTAAAACTCCCGCTCTATTCTAAAGAGCCGTTACAAGATATAGGTTAGTGCGGTACGTAGGCGTTAACTGCTAAATGGTAGTCGGGATAATGGATATTCGGCTGTTTAGACAGAATCGTATCGTAACGCTCGCGAGTGTGACTATACGTGACATTAACAGAGTTATTTTTAGGACCCTCTCCTATACATACAGCACATATTAAATGTATACATATGTTTACACCAATACATGTAATATCATGCATTTGTTTAATAGCTGGGCTTATAAAGAATGAACGTAATAAATATTCATCCGTATCATACATACATAGATAGGGTGGTAATCGAACGCACTACACCCGGCTCAGCAGACGTGTTCAGTTACCATCTGACCAACTATTTTAAGTATATAAAAACTATATAGTAGTAGTAGTAATAGTATTGTAAAGCATTGAGCATTTTTATTTCATACCTTGTATTAGACAGCAAAATAGCAAAACTCAATGAAAAAAATATAGTATTGGTGGCGGTATGCATGGAGGAGTACAGTTTTTAGAGATTGTGTAGCTGTGTGTGTATGTATGTGTGCGTGTGTGTTACGCATGTGTGCTTTGCGGGAAGCTGAACCATGCACATTGCATAAAGGTACAGTTATAATGACGAATTGTTGCAAAGTGATTATAGTTTAACAATAGATTTGTGCAAGGTAGCGCCTTATACAATTAACTGTCAATGTCGGTTAGTGTTCAATTGCTAAAGTTGTTTAATTTCGAACAATATCTACTAGCGAAAATACGATACAGTTGAAATGCGATTTAAAAAGTCGCAGGCGGTATCCCGCGAATACGAAGCCAGATTGATAATGGCTAAATCCCTCAAATAAGCCGATAAAATAATTAATCATAGTAGTTTAATTATTTTTTCTAATAGTACTGAAAGTCGTTAGTGTTTCGATCGATGTGATTCAATTCATTCATTCAATTCAAGTACATTCTAACATATCTTAAAAATGCTTGTAAAAAATTTGCTAGTAACTTTATTTTATTCTAGAATCGGTCATTAAACATATATGCTCTTATTTTATTATGTCAAGACTAAAGGGGTTATAGAATTCTTATGAACTATTATTCCACGAAATTAAAAAGAGTGTAACGATTTTCAGTCGATTCATTAATTCATTAATATTAAGGAAGGATTTTGATCTAAAACTTTTTAGTTTTATAACAATACGTCATATTCATAGGTACTTCTACGTATGTAACGGAACGTACTTTCATTCTTATAACCTTTCACAGTATTATCCTTCAGCGAAGTCTAACGCTAATGGGACCGACATTGTATGTGATCGCGTATACCATCGCAAAGGCTCATTGTTATCAAACTAATTTATCATGTAGCGAGCGAACCCTTCCATTGTGTTCTTTCGACAGCTGACTGATGAATGATTAGTCGCTGTTATCATGATAATGGGCGCTACAGTTATATTTGGGTAATGTCCTACGTTTATTATCAGTGGGTGTCGGTTAAAAATTAATTACTTTTAGGGACGTTATTTATTCATTATAAATTTTACATGGAGTAATTATCACATAAAATATTTTAAATTTTTGTCGGACTCCGTTAAAATTGTTGAAATGAATGGATTATTATTTATAAGTAAATAACATTATTCAATATAACATGTTGACACCAAAAATCCGTTGGAAACAAACAGTTTTTTCATAAGTAGAAGCAATCGTTCCATCTGGTTTGAAAATTATTTATACATACTTACACGTATAAAATTTACACATTATCACATCTGTGCATCATTGCTCATCTGCCTCGTTCCCCTTCTGCTTCCTTGACCAGGTTGGTTGCAAGCGCGACTACCTACGAGAGATCCTAGGTTCAAATCTCGGGTCGGGCACTATTGATTTTTTTATATAGATTTACTAGTAATTGCTCGGAGTCTGTATATGTGCCCGGTGTATTTGAAACAGGCTCATCACCTGTTCCATAGTGGGACATAAACGTAACTGGTGAAACGTGGGAGTTTATTGCATTCCTCTGCCAACCTCTTCGGGGATTACAGGCGTGATGTTACATTTAGACATACGTATATATAGATTTTTGGTTTCAGACCAGACTGTGGTCTCAATTCTTTTCATTGTGAGTGAGTGAGTTTTATAGTGATAAAAATGTTGATGAGAGCAGAACAGGCTCTGCTTAATTTGTGTTTGGATGGCGTTGATATTCATCATCATCAGCCTATCTCAGTCCACTGCTGGACATAGGCATCCCCCAAACAGCGCCACCGCGCCCTGTTTTCGGCTTGCCGCATCCAGTTTTATTATAAGTATTACGCAATACATAACAGGACGTGTTTTGACCGGAAAAATAAAATTACATTAGTAGACTTCTCAAATACTTCGTTTGTTACAGCCCACTTAGGATTTATACTAGCCGCTAAAGTGGGTCTGTTCAAGATCGCGCTAGGCATAGCGTTGGTGATAGCCAGTATGAAGATAATGGTGCTTCTGGCTTGGGTCTTAGCTGCCTTCAAATACGTGCCAGATTTATATCCGCACTACAAGCAAGGCTATCTCCAGCCACATCAGTATTTGGACAGATACGGCCCTCCATCTGCACCAAGTTTCTTGGATACCTTACTGAACACGTTTAAGCAGTAGACTGGGGTAGGTTTATTACTATTTATACCATTGGTTTGATAAACATACTTTTGTTAGGTTAATCGACTGTAATTTATACCAATAGTAAATTTCATGGAGTTTTAAAAACATTAAAAACATAGTGAGGAAATGAAGATAATCTACAGGAACACTAATTTTAGCTGTCAGGAAATCGGGCTCACCTTATGATAAAAAAATACCGCTGTAACTATATGTAGGTGTAACATCACAAAATCTACCAACGCATTTTGCACTCAATACATTATTTGCTTCCATTCTTTTTAATTTATAAATCATACATACATATTTACTAATCCACGTCGCACGAACTACCGCCGACTGATGGGGAAGAGAGGTAATCGAGTGGCGGCCACGTCTTCGTAACAGGAGCGTAGGTCGCCCTCAGAACAGGTGGTCTGATGACCTTAAGAAAGCAGCACGTTACCGCTGGATTCGGAAGGCCCAAGGCCAGAAAGAGTCGCCCCAATTAGGGCAGGCCCATGTCTGGCAGTGGACCTCTGAAGGCCGCTCGTTGAACAGCCACATACTAATATGCTACCGGTCTGACGAGTTAATTGATTCCAGTTATTGGTGAAATTGGTTAAGCTAATTGTGGAACAGTTACACAATGAAAAGGGATTACTAGATTATATTTTAAGGTTAGAAAATTGCCTTGTACGCTTACCAACTGTATTAAAAATACTTATTAGGGTACTACATTTTAGTTGAATTGAAACATTTGCCGATGTGTTCATTTCATTTTCCTCGACGACTTCTATTTAACCTACAATTGCGTTCCATTATATTTGAGAATGAATTGACAATGAAATACGAAAATTAATGAGATGTTTACAAAGCTTCTGAAAAGTTCCTAACTCCACAAATATGTCGTCGTGCGTTCACGGACTGATTTTTTAATACATTGACTATATTTTACGGACTATAATGACGCGTCACATTCAGTGCCAAGCGTTGGAGGTATCGCAAATGTGTAATTTAGCTACAGTATATTGACAATGTATGCATAATTGGATACAAAGTTCAAATGTAAGAATCCATGAAGTCAGGAAAACGAACCAATTACGCTTGCTAGGCTTTTTCATAAAAATAGATATTGTTTGGTGCGGCATATTAATATAGGTAACTATTTGTATCTGATATGTGTACTTAATATCTAACCGGTTAAGCGGTATACCATAATTAGTGGGCTGAGTGCCGGTAAATCTACATACGTCTAGATAACTTAAAAAAGAAAGTCAAAAGCAAACAATATTTTAAAGCAATAAGTAGTGACTATTATTTTTGAAGTAGTTTGGCGCTATTTCAACGTAGCCGTCTGAGGTGCCCCTACACTTATTAGGGTCGTATTAACTGATCCTAAATTTGGAATCGAGCTCAATTGCAATTTTAAGTTCGTTATTTAATTAATAAATAATACTTAAGCGTCATTTTTTGAACAGGCTTTAGTAAATGCGCTTAAGTTATTGCGGTTCAAATACTGTACCTACTTATATTACTGCACTTAAGTTACTATATTTAAGTTACTATACAAAGGATGCAAAGAGCTAAAGATCGAGCTCAGTGACGAGCTATTGTAGAGGCCTATGTCCAGCAGTGGACGGAAATAGGCTGATTATGATAATGATGATGATACTTAAATTACTATACTTAAATTGCAATACTTAAGTTACTGTACTTAAGTTATATACTTTAGTTACTATACTTAAGATATTATACTTCAGTTACTATACTTAAGTAATTATACTCAATTAGTAAAAAGGGATAAATAAACAAATTAGATTAGTTAAACTCAGCACACAAAAGATACGACCTCTATTGGGGAAATTGAAGTGGTCAGCAGTTCGTTATTAGTAAATCTTACCAAAATAATTAATTATGTTAGTTAATAACGTTCCGTTTTCATTAATATGTTTTATAGCAAGTTGTATTGTGTCCAAATACTGATGGTATGATTAATAAAAGGTTGTAATTCTCTATGTCTAATTTCGCTATTTTTCTTCACAGTGCATTTCCTCTATGTAGCGGCGACGAAGCTTTTCGTCCTGAAAGTGGTTTATGGCGTCATATTTTACGTAATCGTTACAAAGGGCTGGCACTTGGCCCTCTGGTTGCTTCACTATTTGAAAGAGAAAAAAGTACCCCACGAATACTACATCGAGTACGATCATCATCACGATCATTTTGACCATCATTTTGATCACCACGGGTACTACGATCGCGTGCAGAACCATGGATACGACGCCGAGCCGTACAGCGTCCCACAGACTAGCTACGGTAAATTTGGTGTAAGTTATAAGAACAATGAAAAAGGTATATACGACTCGGATGGATCTTACTCGGTAATAAATTCGTGAGTTAAGTGAAAATAGAAAATAAGTTATTATTAAGTGCACATAAGTAGTAAACACTATTTATTGTAAATGATTTCATTATTACTAAACACGTGACAATCTGCCGTTAAGTCAGGGTAAAATTGATTGTATGTAAATTTTTGTCCATGTCGTGGCGGAGATCACAGATCGCAAAATCACTTGGCCTGCCTATACACGCTTACATGCCCTGGCCCCCTACGAGGAGCAGAGTTGTCGTTCTGTCGTTGTTGTTCTGTCGAAGTAATAATTGTGACAATTTTAATGTTCAGGTTCAATCTCCAGGTAAAATTATTTGGTTCAATATTACTCTGGAAATACACTTAGTACATATTAATTTTTCAATACCCCTCAAATATTACGTCCACCTGACAAGAGCCAACTAACGTATCTGTGTTGCCATCACGAATATTTAATCAGATCAGTTGCTAGAACACAAATAAAATGTATAATTTAACATAACCGATTTCATGTAGTGTAGCGTAACTTTGAACCACTCGTATCTTGAACTTTGAACTCGAATCACATTCTTAGAATTCGTACATAAAATCAATGAAGTCTCAATCAAATCAGGATTAAATAGTAAAAAAACTTAAACCTGTATTATTATTATTTTATAGGTATAAGAACATCAATTTTGTTATATTACACAATAGTAGCCGTTACTCTAACGATTTTCCATTAGAACTCTGAACTCGAATCACATTCTTAGAATTCGTACATAAAATCAATGAAGTCTCAATCAAATCAGGATTAAATATTAAAAAAACTTAAACCTGTATTATTATTATTATTTTATAGGTATAAGAACATCAATTTTGTTATATTACACAATAGTAGCCGTTACTCTAACGATTTT
>DWTO01003177.1:0-12917 GCA_018244755.1 Jemadia pseudognetus | reverse complement strand
AGGGGACAGGCTACCCTGTAATTACACACCATCTATAACCAGAATCGGTAAGCTAAGCAATTCATGTGCATGAACGTCATTTCGGGCTAGAACCGTGCTAGGTACCGTACACTTTGTTTCATTTAAAAATATACATTCACTATGAGTTTAAGAATGCAAATGACCTGAATACATACGTCATCATCATCATCAACCCTTTTATCATCCCACTGTTAGACACGGGGCTTCTTTCACAATGAGAAGTGTTAAGGCCCTAGTCTGCGCGATGGCCATCTGCGGCCTGGCAGAATGTAATCACTAACGTTTTTATTGCATCTAGTAACCAAGTCCGATTGGCGAAATTGAACACGCAAATACGCGATATACATTTTTATAATCGTTCCGTATGATATAGTATGTTTATGGTCCCCAGTTAAACAAATTTACAGTGAACATAAAAGCAACCAACAGTTTAAAAGGATGACGATTCTGAAAAGCAGTATAATAGGTCCCGGAAGAGTCTGTAAGAAACCAAATTCATGATGAGTAAATGGTCATCTTCTCAAAATTCCCGTCGAGTACACATAGGAATCTCGAGCAAACCACAGTTACATTTATACAAAAAAACAATTTTGAAAAGGAAGTCAACAATATTATTTAGTTAACTGTATTACGTAAGTGTTTTTGTCATCCATACCACCTTGTTTGTAAACTAAAGTTTTCAACACGTGCCGCATGCCCATCGTGATATACGGAGCTAAGACGTGAACAGCCACAGAGCACCCAGCCCACCAGTTCGTCAATGATCAGCGAGCTATGGGACCAGCTATGCTCGAAGTTTTTCTAAAGGAAAATATCCTAAATGAAACAATTCGACTTGGAATAAAAGTCATCGATATAGCTCACAGGATTATGCTTGACGGGCAGATCATCCCGAGCAAGTGGCAGAGCTGTTCATGTTTGCCAAATAACCGACAACCGTGGGAGTAAATGGGTTTTGAAGTTCAAATCGCGGCTCAGAAACTCTAGTATGTATATGACACCCTCATACTATGTGAAATGACGATTTGAGAAAAACTGAAGAAAAAACTTAAATGCGGCCAGCGAAGGACAGGCCACGGTGGCCTTTGCCAGAGGAAACCTACATCCAGAAACGGAGTAAAATGTCTAATTTAAAACTAAAAATATGTAGGTAATGCAATGCTATGCGATACAGTAGGTAGATACTATAATATCTTCCTTTATAGAACATTAAAATGACACCTAAGTACTACTAAACTCAAAATTGACGGAACTTTGCATCAAATTCTATACAAAATCTAGTTCGTTTTTTTCAAATTCATACACAATATATATTTCATTTAATTGGAACACATTAAAACGAGTACGTATCACAATACGTTTTAATTATCACAACATCCAATAGCTGACTGAGGGAATCATTTCAGATCGATGTTCGTAACGATATCCAATCGTTATTTAGACGTTATATGCACGTATAATACACACTTAGAAGTTTATTTAAAAACTATTTCAACCGTCCACTGATGGGACCACGTCCGACCGTCGCTATAAATCCCCCGCGGCGCTTTAACGATCACATAAATACTGGGGGCAAGGGTGGAGGGAGACACGTTACCCTGTAATCTGTTAGCCGGAAGGGTAAATGTGCATTGTGAATTCCTGTACTTCGTGTATTGTTTCAAAGTATTACAAGATGCTAAGATTAGCTCGGAGGATAATTTGAGTTTTAAATTAACTTTATCGGCGCTCTTTTATAAGTTTCTTTTAAATATTCAACTTCATTATAGTTCTTTTGTTTTCTGTTCGTACGTCATAATAGTAAAAAAAATAGTCCAATTAATATTATCATGATCTACAATACAGATCGAAGCCTCAACTACATAGATAGCAAATGTTTCCACTACCGTGACCTAATGCTTAAGACCATACATATGTAGGTACGTTTAATTCATCTAATGGATTCCCATAGAAATGGTATTGACATGGGGAGATATTGCTAAACTGTACGAAATCGTGCGTACGATGAAAATAGATATAAGAATGTAATACTATCATCAATGGTTAGTATTTTTAGTTCTTTTGAGCAAAGAAGTAGTGATGGCCCAGTGGCACTTCACCAGTGGTTATTGCCTATACGACCCAAAAATAATTTCTTGCCTGCGTCTGTTTCCCGATAACTACAACCTGGGCCTCTTCAAATTTAATGCGAATAGGCATTTACTAGGCAAGCTTGCTACATCATAGGCCACATCATTGCTTTCCATCAGGCTAGATGGTGGTCAGAGGTTAGCCTATTTATGTAGTATAAAAAATGTTATTTCTATGTCGTAATACCTGATTACGTTGTTAAATTGTTGAAATTGAAATTATAGTCAAATCACTATTTGAGTAACGTGTGAGGGACTTGGCGTGATACTAATGGCCTTATTAATAATATAGTCATCAAATATCTGTGCTCAGTAAATAAACAAATTTATTAGCTACTTAGTTGTTAAATATGCAATTTTTTGCCTATACGGGTGGTTCCCTATTCAAATAGGCAGGACGTGTCTCAGCCAGCGGGCCACACTCCGCCAGTTCGCGCAGATTTATGACGCGGGTTAGTGACTAAGCCTTTTGTCGTTTTGAAGCCGTCCTAATGGGCTCCGGCACGATTAAGTACTGATACAAAGATAACAAACGCTTAAGATGGCCTTTAAAACTGGAAACGTTCTAGTAACTGTGTCGACAACGAACAACGGTACCCTACGGCATCAGCGCCGTGTTGCTCGACTGGTCACATTCGCGTACCTCGACTATTTCAGCCGCGTACAAGTTGGTGGGGTTAAATATATCTTGCAGTAGTGATGAAGGAAAACATCGCGAAGAAATCGCCATACCTTAAAGTTCTTCATAATGTTCTCTGCCACCGGAAAAGGGATCTGCCCATCTGAAAATGATATAGCGTAAATTACCATCATCCGATTTGATGGGATCCTAAAATAACAGCCCAATATAATAATTTGACAAGCAAGTGATGTTCAATACACACCGCGATCTTAGCGTCGGGACCAGGGGCGGGGTGTAGCTGTCCCTACGACATTTGTTTGTGTTTTGTGTCTTTACATTTGTTTTCTTAATGTTGTTTTTCTACACCTTACGGAGTACATCAAACTTAAAGTGACACTCTTAATTGACAGACATTATTGTTACGTCACTATGTAACATTAGTACATAGTATGTAGTAGTGATTCTGATTGCTGAGCAGGGGTACTGTGTGATGAGCACAAGTAGGTATTTGTTCTGTAACTGAGCGTAGAAATATAAGTATATGTTTGTATTTATGTAATATGTATTTAGTTTATCAGTTTGGACAGACACTACATAGTTTGATATTAGATGACTGTGCGTAGCGATGTCCCAAAACATTTATCATTTATTCAGAAACCCAACTTGAAAGGATCCTAATATAAAAGACGTTGTTTTAGGTAACAACAGTGTTAGGCTATTTCCGTCTAATTGTTTATGCTTCCGAAACAAAGCAACAAAAACACTATTTACAGCTGGTCTTGGCGCAGGCAGAATGCTTCCGAAGTCCAATCCAGTAGATACAGCTCGATTAAAGAATTTTTTATAACTTCAGTATTATACAGTAACAACTATCCGACTGTTGCACCTTCGCAGATCGGCAACGTGTAGCGGAGGGAGGATCTCACCTCGGAAATAAGTCACGCTCATTATCTACTTACTTATTATTTACGTCAAAGTAATCTTCCCGAGATTATGCCCGAAATTTTGTTTTTTATTATATTCTATTATGTTATTTTGAAATCTTTTTATACTAAGGGTACTTCTATTCTACTTTATAAATAATTCGTTTTTATTTACAATATTTACCAAAAATAACGAATTATAATATGGATTACAAAAAAACCAAGGACGCTAGAAAACGCACTTTATAATAATAAAAACTCGATAATAATAGACAGCCTCGTTGGTCGTGTAGTTGTATGTGCGACTACGGCTCCTGGGTCTCAGGTTCAAATACCGGGTCAGATATTATTGGATTTTTCTAATTTACATGTTCTAGTAGATATTTGTAGTAGTAGCTCAGAGTATGGATTTGTGCCTAGTGTAAAGCAATAGGCTCACCGACCATTCCATGGCGGGACGTAGCTGGTGCACGTAAACGTATCTCTTCGGATGTTACAGGCTGTTGATGTGGTTTTCAATAATAGTAATACTTTAGCACCACTTCACTCCTACCCATCTTATTCAGAATTAGGCAAAGCCTGTATTATGGTAACTAGGAATCTAATAAACTATACCTATACCTAATGCATTTGATTCTAAAAACATACTTATATGGATAAACATTTTTACACCAAGACATAATCTGTGTGGTAATTAAAACCACAATCCTCGACAGCGCCGTCATCGTCGCTAACTACCACTGCACCAGCAGGCTGGGTGCATGAATGTTTTACTGTTCAACCCGTTGATGTCTTTTAATAGAGATTAAAATGTTTGTTTTTTAACCGATTAGATTATTTTTCATGAAATTGCTAAATCCAAATATATTTTGAGCCGCTTATAAAAGTTCTTGGAAAGACTATACTCGTAATCGTTTACAAAGGCGGATAAATATCGGATTATGACTTAAATCGTCGGAAATTTCATCTTTATGTAATCTTTGGAATATTTTCTTCAATTAACACTAAAACTTTTATCCTGAGTAACATACCAGATATAATTTTTCCCGTGTACGAGAATACCGATACAGGAGAAAGGTGAACTAATTCGAGCTTATGAACTTATTGATTCGACTTGGAATCACCAAATTAATACTTTAATGCAAGTTTAAATATCAATAATTTTGTGATTTTAAGCGTAGTTTGTATACTTTTAACTTTACGTTTGTATACCTTTAGCTATTTATTTAAATAGATAAATTAATGTGCTATCTATTAAAATACATAGTAAATAGATAGTGTATTAATTTTAAAATAAAACACATTTCTTGAGAAATTATTGCAAATGTATGATCTTTAATAAATAATATAGTAAACACTATGTTCCGTCGATTTAGTGGGTATATGCCTTCCCGGGAAACTATCATACAAGTATTTCAAATCGCACGATATGGAGTAGATGGCATGTTTCGTTTTACATAATATAGTATGAAGCACTTTTGGCAACGCAAGCCGTGTCGATACTAATGTACTATCATTACTGCTCAGGGTTTGGTAACCTCGTCTTGATACGCACTTTCACTTCTGTACCTACATTTATATTTATAATCTTTTTACAAATGTCGTTTTCAGGCGTTCAAATATGTTACACAGTTCATTCTAAAATAAATACATTCCTCGGTTATTATATTATTCATACATTTTTATTTCTAGATTCGTTGTAGGTACCTACCTACTTGTTATAGAATTTCCTTAATTTTTAGTAAACTTATGATTTAAATATTTAATGGCAATTTTCGGTCGTTTTCGTATCATATCTGATAGTTATAAGTCCAACAATAAGGAGTTATTATTATTTTTATTGAACACGGCAGGTCCCTTGCCGGGTAAGCAGAGAGCTTCGTGTTCCGGAGGTGTGTATTCTTAGATACTTGACGTGTTTATTCTACATTCAACACTTTCTTCATTAATTCATTAAAATTAATATTAAGTATGAAAATGTTTCACACGTCTGCACTAGGCCTCGCCGTTTCATACTTCAGGCAACAAACACGTACTGAAATTAACTCTCAAATGCATGCAAATGTGATCGTTTCACGAGCCCCGCCGCCGCCGGAGCGCGCCTGCTGAGTGGTGACATTACTTAGTTATTAGCTTACTATACCCTCTAATCGACGTTCCGTAGAATTTCAGAAAACTAAAGTTATTTCGTAAAAACTATTTTTATAACAAGGTTACATTATCATTTCGTAAATGTCCAAGTGATAGCTTACAATTCTATATATTTCAGCCTCCCACTCCCGTGATCTGGGTTCAAATTCTTTCATCAAATCCAAAAGCGAGCATTTCTGTACCAAAATATACTTGATTATAAATATGTATTACTTGCCGTAACGGTGAACGAGATCAACGCCAGTGACCTCCACACCTTAAGAGTTCTTCATTAACTACGTTTATGATGAACAGCCGAGATCCACACTTTTAGTAATTAAAATGGTAATTTATTGAAACAATTGTGTCAGGATTACCTGGAAAGTGGTTAAGTGATTTATAACGGCTTATTACGTAGGTTTATACCTCGTCCAGGACTTATTTGTGTGAAAGAAAATTATATTTTTGTATGTGGCTAGTTGCAACAAACAAGGCATGTATACCTATAAGAATGTATCCTACTAATGTGTGTCGTGTTCCTCGACGTCAGAATGTACATATATGTATATACTATCTCGTTAGTCGTGTTGGACCCAAATGCGACTGCCGATGGGAAATCCTAGATTCAACTCCCGGGTCAGGCACTACGGGATTTTTCTAATTTAAAATTTATAGTTGGAGTCTGGATATGTGCCCGATGAATGCCAATAGGCTCGCTACCTATTCCATAGTGGAACGTGAACATAACAGGTAAAATGTGGAAGTGTAGTAGGTATACTCCTATGCCTATGCTCTTCCGGAATTACAGGCGTGATGTTACGTTAATTATATTAATGAACTTGTATATAATTTATTAATTCTCTGATTATCACAATTTGGAATCAGATGGTCGCCGGGCTCGACGCTCGACCGTGGAAATGTCTATAGACATTAATTGTTATAATTTTTTTATTAGAGAGACCAAATAGTAACTCAATATTAAATGCGAGACAGCTGTGCCCCATATATCTATTTTCGACGAGAATAAAGTTTCTAACAAGTACCGTAATTACTAATTGACAAAATTGTGGATCGATATATTTAACACGCCTTACGTTACTAAGGGGATAAATACAATATTTTGGTTATTAATAATAGCACACTTATCCCGTATTATAAAATACATTTGATGTTTTATAGTAAAATATTCAGAGAATTGAAAAACTGATTTGTGTCGGACAAAGCACCGTAGCGTAGATGTGGGTTTTGCTTATACACGTTTAAAGCTTAAATAAACTATTACATGTTATATTGTTGGAAATAAATAGTAACGCAAGATAGGAGTAAAATAAAAACAAGTAGACGGCGTTATAAATTGTAACTCGAGTATACATAATAAGTTTTCGTCTTTTTTATATAAAAATGTCAAAGGGAAGCCTTTATTCGGCTCCGGCGGGACGGCGTGATATTCCATCCCGGCCGCGGCGCCGCCGATCAACAGTTTATTTTGTAACACATTTTATTTACGCACATAACATAAGGGGCCCGTTACACCGACACTCATTTGTAAACAGCGAACGATCTTTATACGATTCTTCTATTGATGCGGGATTCAAAAGTCTTGTACAGCGGCGTGCGTGTATGAGGAGAGCGGTAAATGCAGAAGAGACAGACCAGATCTGCTAGGACAGAGATATTTGACACTCGGTAGTCTCTGGCTACCCCGTAACGTGATGGCATAACATGATAATAATAACTAGTGAAAGTGAATTGTGTTTTGGTCCACACATCAGTGATTCTCAAGCATAGAAAGAAAGAAAGCATACAGAAAATTAGCAACTCTGTTTGTAAAGTGTTCTCTATTACTTTGTGCTTATAATAACGCTGGCCCGTAGATTGCTATCTATTGAATGCGATCACAACAGACATGATGGACAAGATGCGAAATATAACAAGAATAAGATACTTTATTAATCAAATAAGTCGTAAATAAAAATAAAACTTGTAGCGTTCAATTATAAAAGTAACCAGTAGGTAATAATAAATTTAACTTATGTGCAAATCATAATTTCAATATTTGTCTTTCACTTATTCCTAAATAGTAATTAATATTTACTCATTTATATGGCTTAAAACATAATAATAATTTTTGTATAATAACAAAATTATGATTGTGCTACCAAACATAGGTACCAAAAATCATTAAATTGACGGAAATGTACTACGGCTATCATAACATATGATCATATGGAACATTTCTATATAATAGTAATAATATATGACGACTAAATAATACTGTTGTAATAAATAAATAAGTGTTCAAAGTTACAATTACGGAACACAAGAGGGAATACAATGTAAGGATTAATTGATTAGAATAATAATGTAAGTACGTAGGCTATGGAATAACGTTGTTATAGTTTATTTAAACAGGAAACTAGTACTGATAGTGGTAGGAGTGACTATATCTCACGCCCTTGTTTACACCCTAATCCACACTCCGACCCGCCGCCCTGCTCCATCGCAAAGGGGTGAACGATCGACAACGAAAGATATGAAACAAAATTTACTATTTTTTTATTGTGAACAAAAGTAAAATATTAAAAAGTGGTCATCATTAATTATGTTTTTAATAACGGCGTGTGAAGTCTGCCAAGCCGCACTTGGCCAGCGTGGCTGACTATGGCCTTAACCCTCGCGTTCTGGGAGGAGACCCACGTTGCAACAGTGGAACGATAAAAGAGTCAGAAAAAAAATGATGAGTATGTTCTGACCACCCAAATATAATACGAGAAGAGCAGTTCTCATAAGCTATCGTCTCATCTGATGTACTATTTTGACAAACAAGCAAACTGGCCATTTGATGGTAAAAGTTACCGTCGCCAATGAACATTTGCAACATCCGAGGCGTCAACGACGTAATGAAACCATTGTCATAGGGTATTGAAAATATTTCAAACGGAAGCCTATTCCAATTGTTATATTTCTCTCACATGTAGCGTAAGTCGTGATGTCTAGCTTACGTTTACAGTCGGCGATACAACTAGCGCTTGAGCCCGTGTATGGCTTAGTGTTTGCTTAAGATAATTAATGTATAGCACAACCACTGTACGCTCCACCCGCGATAGTGTAATGCTGTAGAGTTTCGTGTAACTTTGTTCGCGACGTCGTTGTGTGTTCCGCTCTACTCTACATAATCGTGTAGTATAGAATATAGATAGTACGCGTATTGCTCGCATACAGTGGCCAGCACGTTAAGACACGGTTGAGCGAAAATCTTTAATAGGCATATATGTGGTGGTACGAATGGTAATAAAATGCATATTCTTGAACACTGAATGTATTATTAACACTGAATTGAATATCGCAAGTAAACCGTCTTGCTCGTCATACGCCGCGCCACCCGCATTCCGTTCCTCGCTCCGTTCACTCTTCATTCAACGTTCCTTTCATGCATCTAACACTACTCAACATTGTTAGTACATTTTTCAAATCCCCTATTAAATTAAAGTGCTGATGGATAATTAATACAAATGTGAAATCACTCGGGTGCTGACTGAACCAAGTCGCAGCTGTCTACTCAGCGTCATACATTTATGTCTATTCTATAGAAACTGTGGTAGACTACAAAATGTGTAGGACTAAAAGTTTAAATTCATCATTGGCGTACTAAATTATTATAGGTTTAAATAAACGTATAGTTACAACAAACGAAATTCTTTTGACTTAGACTTTTGACTTATGACTTAGAGATTGTGATATAAAAAATCAAGAAATAAATTAAGGATAGAGCTATTTGGCACTCGGTGCTCTCTGCCTACCCCGCAAGGGACCCGGCGTGATGATATGCATGTATGTATGTAAGAAATAAATTATACTCAATATTTCGACTGTAAAATTAAAATATAAAGGTAACTTTTGATCTCTAATTGATATGTTATCTCATATCTTGAAAATTGCTGCAATTTTTACTGTCATTCGAAGCAAACCAAGCCACGGTAAAATTGCTAGACGTGTGTGATATTAGTTCGGATCGGAACTATGGAATCCATTTTTGAAGAATGGCGGCCGTTAATAACTGGAAATTAATTGAAAACGTTCACAGGGACATTACAGCGACGACGTGAAATGATTGTGACCGGCAAAATGTTTAGAAGAAACTGGTTGTAATGAATTTCGACTTTACCACTTTATAATACGGTTTCTTTCTCAAACGCTGCGTTGTATGATACTGTTCTGGTGCACTTTTTTATGGTTGCAGTTGCAAAGTTCAAAAATCTTTAGGGAATATAATATTGCAGTAAAATTAATTAGGGTAAATCGATACTATCCAGTCACGGCCTGTTAATGGGCTGGTGCTATATTTTAATACAAAATATTCAATATATGACATAGAATATGTATGTAGAATGGCTCTCTTACAATCTGCAGGTCATAGGAACATTGACTAATATGTCGTCTTATAGTTAGTTTAAACGGCGAGTAGCAGGGGCTGGCCCTCGAGCTACACAGGTTTAATAGGTTTTTGCCCCAGACACGTCTACGTATTCTTGTTATTACATTTTGTAACATCATACATTAAATCGATGTAGCTCCTCTACATCAAAAGTCCTACTCATAAATTTAATTTTTATTGCTATTTTAATGAGTGAGTCAAATACACATTTCATATTTTCACAAGATTGTTCTGGCTATCTGTTAATGCATTTTAGTTCAGTTGTCTTCTCTTTAGCACAGTTTTGTTTTGTATTCAGTTTAGTAATTAGTTTTAATTAAGAATACTTTTCTTTAGTGGTAGAAATATGTATGTATATTCAAGTAAGATTTCCGTCTTACCAGTACCGGTACTAGCGTTTAAATGAGTTCGGTGAGTCGGAGGTGCAGGTATGACACACTATAATACACGGATTCTATCTGTAGTACATTTATAACGATATGACGTGCAGGAAATGGAAGTTTTTGAACAATCAAGAACGGTGAATTTCAATTATAAAATATTTAAGTCCATCTTCGCCTAGTGTTGAAGTATACTTTCATTATTGTTTTAATGTGTAAAACTGTAAGGAAATGTAATAGACAGATTTATGATTATACAAATAATAAAAATAATCACAGAATTTATTTATGTTATTCCATCTTGTTTCAGAACTTCTATTTTAGATTCATCTCATTCATAGGTATAGAGCGAGAAAACTTATTCATCAGCGTGTCTTCTAACAAGGAAAACTTCGGACCGTTTGGGGTCGTTTAAGAGAATTAAACTTTATATTGGGGTTTGGCAATTTCCCGTTTTACTGCACCCCTCGGCTTTGCGCGTTAACGTTTTTACTCCCGTCCTGGGAGCCGTTTAATTTGCCGAGTTAAATTATGTGCCAAATATTGCCAGTGACCGATATCGTGATCCGTTACGTACTCGTATAGTTGCAAGAATACACGAATTAGTCCATCTGAGACATGTAATGTTCTCTTTGCTTCACTTGTGCTTAGCTATCTAGAAATGTATCGTTTAGCGTGATTTGCAACTCTCTATGATGCTACTCGTATGATTTCGAGTGAGTACAAGTATTTTTATCTTAAAACATGACAAATAGACGCACGGCGCTTCTCATGGTAGGCGGTTATTGTCGTTTATAGATATTCACGATCAGGGCATTTACTGATATGTTGTCTGTTGAAACATATTGTGCACATTATACATGGAGTTGATATACATATTTTAAGTAATAAATAAATACATATAAATGCATTTTCAATGTTGGCGTGGAGAGTGACTAATACTTTACTGGTAACTCCTGTATTTTGTAACAGGCAACAGGAAGTCCTTACTATCAGTAGGACTCTCTACGTGTTGGCACGTTTTATTTAAAAAAAGCTACTAATCAAGTTATATTGGCGTTAAAATCACTTTAATGGGTCGATAGTTAACACTATACCTACATATGTAAGAGAGCATAAAGGAAACCTCGCCATATCTACTCCAGATGTGTTCTATGGTCGGGGTCATGTATATTAGAATTGTTTTCGTGAACAATGGAGTGTTATGACAACGATATACGGTGACTGATTGTAATCTATGATCGAGTGCGTTGAAGCGCGTTATGCATTATAAGATAACGCTGCGGTGTTCTAACGCAAAGCGTTAACCATCTGGTATATGAGGCGATGCTGTTCTTTGCTGGCGGATCGTGGTAATGCTCTGGAGGTCTAGTGACTGCAGCATGGGCGGTAGGAGAAGCTGTGCTCTGCGATCCGCAACGCGCCTGCCCAGCGTGAGGATCTTGACCACAAGCCCTCGTGGGAAGCCTATATCCAGCACTGCTCTGCAATGGGTTGACGATGATAATTCAGTTTTTCCGTTTCATCCTTTTTCAAAGAAAGTAAAGAATGAGGCTAGGTTGGTCATATTTTACGTAACTTGTCGATTGCTGTAATCTTGTCTTCTAATAAGATAATACATCAAAGATAGCAACGAAATAGCTGTCAATTTCAAAGAAAGTATTGAAATAGAAACGTTTGATCCCCGTTTTAATATGCCTTAACTTGGAACCAACAAAATAAAAAACCCAATAAGAAGTAAAGTAAATCTGCACATCCGCATTTGAGCAGTGTAACTACGGACCAGGTTTTGCGCACACCAGGATACCCGTGCCCGGCAGTGGGACGTAAAAAGGATTGTAGCGAAGTCGGTTAATTCTCTCTACTTGAACTATTCAATCAATTTATACTTTTATCAAAGCTATTGGAATGCAATTAACATATATCCCACAACAGTTCTGAAAGACTTGTAAGAACACCGAAGTAGGACACGTGACAATGGCGCGAACGGTACACAGATACATTAGTACGTAGGCATGTGTAGCACATCGCACATAGGTGTGTAGATGCACGCTCCATGAGTGATATCCTAAAAGGTGTCACAAAGAGGTCGGAGAGCGAGGTGCAAATGCGCATCTCACGAGATGAGAAGCCCCACTGTGCATCAGTTATGCAGAGAACATGGAGTAGAATCGAATGGAGAAGAGATTTTTATTTAAACACTAGGTGACCCGGCGAACTTCGTACCGCCTAAAAGTCAATGAATACCCGTTATCATTCAACTGAATTATACCGATA
>DWTO01003176.1:0-12917 GCA_018244755.1 Jemadia pseudognetus | reverse complement strand
GAATACAAAAAATAAAACAAAATATTTCATAAGAATTACATACCTGAACAATAACACTCCTCAACCACCTCTAACACTTCATACGACGTCAATTCAGCAGTCACAAGTCACCGGAAACAGTTAATTGTAATATTGTCCTGTAACACAGCAATTTCACAGCAGCGTTGCTGAAGCACTAAACTAAGTCTTCCACTTTCATAGTCACTATGTAAAATTTATGGTCTTAATCGCTTGCGAATAGAATATATTGTCCGCTACTTTTTCATAAAGATCGTACTGGACGATAATTTACACGGCTATTGTTTACAGCATTTTAGACGGTTTTGATGCGAGCTACGGGAAGAGTGAATGAGCTCGAGTAAAGTTTGCGCGCGGAGGCTACAAACTGGTAGGAGCGTTCCCGACGAAGGCTCGCGACGGAATGAGCCGACGAGTGGCGAGCGAGCGCGCCGCGCCGGCAGCCGGGCACGGGCCGAGGGCGAAACGGAACACGGGGTGAAACGGAACAACACTCTAATGTAATGATGGGGTCGGGACATTTTAATTCACTAATTTGCAAAGTAAGCTTTCAAAGCTGATTTTCAAGTTCAGTTCGTGCAATATTGACCTAGAGAAATTGACTGTAATATCTGTTAACAGTAGGAACGCTAAATGTCGTGTTATTATTATAAATATTATGTTCCTGGATTGATTTAAGCTGAAATTAATATGAAACTTTATGATAAATCGCTGTAGGTGCAAATTTCATACACGCGCGAGTATCTGTAACAGTTTATCGGCAGTGAATTCCGGCCTAAATTCAATTCCACCCCTTTCGGCTCCCTCCTCGTAAGAAACCAATCTTCTTTACATTCCCTCGTCGACAAATTTATACTCTTCCGGACGTTGTTCCCGATAGTCGACAAGTTTAGAGGCGAAGGAGATAGGATCGGTTCAGCGGTGCATTATTAAGCAACCGGTGGTCAGCTGGCGAGCCACAAAGAAATGGCAAGTGTGTATTCGATGAGGGTGCTCCGTCTCTGAGAATTTAATTTCTACGGCCCGGCCCTCGCCGCCATTGTCCGCTCAGTATTTCATTACGGCTTGAGCTTTTCTATTAATAAATCACTCTCGCCTGCGCCGTTTAATTACGTCCCGGATCCGACCAGCGTCTGATTACACTTTCATCGAACATCTAATTGGTAGTGCAGCCGAGCCATGCAATAAGAGTGTGTAACAAAGGAGCTTACATGCATGCTCTTGCTCAGCATTACGCAATGTGACGTCATCAGCCCTCGATCGGGCTAACAATTTAATTAACTGCAAGACTAAAACGCGCAAATATGCGTATTTTTAAAAGAAGCATTATACAATTTTAAGATTTCCTTATTTACTGAACCATTAATCAATTAAAAGGCCTTACATAAAGATTTTAAATGCTTATTTTTTATTACTTCATAAAAAAACGTAACATCACACCTGTAATTAAATCCCCGAATAGGCTGAGGAGTGTAGTACACTCCCATGTTTCACCAGTTACGTTTACGTCCCATTATGTAATAGTTGGTGAGCCCATTGTCATACACCGGACACATTT
The DNA here is from genome assembly GCA_018244755.1 of Jemadia pseudognetus. Lineage (NCBI taxonomy): Eukaryota > Metazoa > Arthropoda > Insecta > Lepidoptera > Hesperiidae > Jemadia > Jemadia pseudognetus. The sequence continues at coordinate 11,341 of DWTO01003176.1, read as the reverse complement.
CCAGACTCCGAGCCACTGCTAGAAAATCTAAATTAGAAAAATTCAGTACTACCGTGCCCGGGATTTAAGCCCAGGACCTCAGAACGGCAGTCGCGCAACCAACACGACCAACGAAGCAGTCAATATTTCATTACGAATATTTATTAAATATTCTGCAGTTACCAGTTATCCTTCATTTTAGCTCAAATATCGGTATTTTGCATAAAAACAACATTTTAACATAAAGTTATTATTTGAGATAAATTCACCTTCTCTGTTATGAAGGTAATTGTGTGTTACGCGCTTGTTTATGCCTTAACGTGCCTCGCCTGCCTGGATTTGTAAATGCTATCATGTTTAATATAGTATATTGCGCAATGATGCGAATAATATCATTGTGTTTAAGAAACAGCCACGAAACAGTAACAGTCGTGGTTCGACATAGTGACTCAAGATCTTTTTTAATTTCCTGAAGCAAATGGCGCGGCGGCCGCGCGGCCACCGGCCCGCCCGTTTAACTTATTGCCCCGGTTAACGAGAATACGCCGCTGTGTGCCGGCGAAATTGAAGGATTTACTCCGCGTCCCTCCTTTATTAAACGTATTGCACACTTACATACTTCCGTGTGTGCGTACACTACACGCAGTATGCCGAAATTACATTTCACATGAGTCGTAATAACAAGGGCGGGCGTAAATCACTAGCATTATTAGTTTCTCTCGTTACTTGTACCATTTGTCACTTTGTATCGATGTATGAAACGTACAGAAAGATTAAAAATATTTATCACTAGGTTCATCTTATTTTACTACTTTCAATGATAATTATAATGCCTTATGCACTCAATAAACGCTACTTTTGTTCCGAGCGCCCTATAGTTAACGAAGTAATTACCGCATCATGACATTAATAAGTGATTGTAATATAAAGATCGTCCCCAACGAAAGTGCACCACCTCGGCGCGGCGGGCTGTGGGCGGGCGGCGCGGCCCGAGCAGGTCCGGGCGCAAGACGCAATATCGTCTGACTTCCTGTACTAAGCGTATCGCTTAAAGTTTCGCAATATACGCGCTGCGAGCCCGTCCTTTATTAAAAACTATTCTCACATTTTTAATTAAAACTTGTGTTCCCTCACTAAAACTTTATTTAAGCAATAAAGGCGGCGCAATTAGCGGCGCTGTCCCCGCCGGCGACTTTACCTACTTTTTCTCCGCTTTAATGAGTGTTTTTTAATAAAGCCTGAGACTGCTGCAAGTTTATTAATTTAGTTTAACTCGTGTCACGGCACCGGACCGGTACCGCGGCCCTCGCTTGCACGCCATAATCATACTTTTTAATTTAACTTGCTGCACTATTAACGTTTTATCTTACACGTAAAAACGATTCCATTATCACGATACATTAACTGTATGATTGCTTCATGCCATTATTGTGTTATTTAGAAAAATAGCATTTTAAAAATTGGTATTTTGAAACAAAATATAACATATTGAAATAAAATTGAAGATGTTACTCCTGACAAAATGTTATCAACAATTTATTTTACAAATAAAAGGGAAATAAAATTCAGGAAAGTATTGTTGATTTTATTTATTTCTACCTTACACTTACAATTAAAGCCGAATATACATATAACAATAGAATCACGGCGGTGTGATATTAGATATTTTGAAAAACAACTTGGACCACCCTCAAAGTGATAAGGCATAAAAGAATTAATGACGCAAACGAATTTGGATACAATTTAAATGAATGAATGCACTTGTAATCATTTAGTCGATACTTACAACATGGAAACGTAATCAATGTAACTTAAACCATTTAACCTATAATTAAAATGCAATAACTTGCGATGCGATAAAAGTACTGTAAAATACCTACTTCTTAGGATTGCAATATATCACATATTAATATTATGTAATAAAAAAGACGGTATTCTGTGGAACGAGGGTTATGAATACGAAGGAACGATCGTCGTCGAGTGCCGAACTAAAAGCTTGAATGACGTGCGCCTCCGCACTGCAGCCCCCGCCCCGCCGAGTGTTCCGGCCATAATTACATTCCCGTGTCTAACAAATGGAGAATCGGTGTTGATTTGTGTTTAGGCAAGTCCGTGAGCCACACGAGCCGCACCCGCCCGCGGTCGCGGACACGCCGCGCGCACCTCCGCCAAGCGCGCGGACATTGATAGCGCTCTGTCACACACCACACACTCATCGAAACTACATGACATTTCAATTAATGACATTTCAAGAAATGACATGAGAATTCAATTAATCAGTGATCTTACAAAAGTTGAATAGTTTTTTTTATAAAAGCGCACTTTTTCAAAATCTTTTTGAAATTTGCAAACTATTCAGGTATATTTTAATTTATAATATTCTTTAATTTAACAAATCTATTGCAAAACTAGTTAAAGCTATCAACTTTTAGGGACACTTTTGGCACAAATATACTACCTAGACAAACAAATTTGTGAGTTTATTGAAACATGCGGTAATTTATTTAAATACAATTTAAAGACAAGGTGCCACGGCTGAGTTGATGAGACAGACTGATAATGATAATGATGATCAATTTAATTGTTTTATATTTAATTTTAATAACCGGATCTCATTTATTCGGTAGATACCGTATCCCTTACTTTTAATTATTTTTATATTGTTACTTTTTTTTTAGTAATACTTTATTGACATTCAAATGATAAAAGTAATTATGATATTTTTAATATGGTTACTTTAGTATCCGAATGTGGGTATCTTTATATAAAAATGGATATACCAGGGCGTTTTAAGAACATTATATTTTTAGGCAAAAATGAGAACACTCAAAATAAATTGTGTAACTATTTAAAACTACTACGGGTCGTTGGGCGAGCGGTGGCGAGTGCGACTGCTGCTCAAGAGGTTGTAGAATCAAATCCTGGCTCGGGCACTATTGGATTTTACTAATTTAAAATTCATATTAGTTTGACTCGGACACTAGATTTGTACCCGTTTTATGTCAATAAGGGTATTCCATAGTCCCCCATATTCCATGACGGGATGTAAACGTAACTGGTGAAACGTGCGAGTGTACTACACTTTTCAGCCTACATCTCATGGGATAACAGGCGCGATGATATTTAAAATTACAATTTGAGACACCATTCCGAATGAAATAAAATTTACAAAAAAGTTTGCCGGTTTTTCTAAGTATCTGTGTGCAGTGTGTTAAGATTTATTATTATTCTTTCAATGTTTTTTACCGTATAATAACAATAATTATTAGAATTACTCCTTTAACTTACCAACTACATGAACGAAGACATAAACGAAGAAGAGAACAGAACAATTCTGTCATGGAATCGGAGACCGATGGACCGCGTTCGATAGAATCCTTCCTATTTGTCAAAAACATCAGTAAGTGCCATGAACGTTTAATTTACTACGAAGAAGAGTATTAACTAAATGGAAAACTAAAATACCGAGGGAACGAGGGCGTTGCATTTCGTGCAGAGGCAGTAATTGCTCACATATAAACTAAGTGTAAAACGAAACACTCGGCTAGTCGGCCTAAAAGCTTCGCGGCAGATTGGATCAGCACATGGAATTTCCATTACGCGTTTTTTATGCACTTATTCTGTACAAAATCAATAACCACTTTTACCACCACGGATATGTATGTGTAAAATTGTGGTTGTTAATATTTTTAATATACCGCGCAGGCATTCTAAAGTTCTGTGTAAAGTTGAATTAAAGGCATACATATATTTATCAATGATTATTTACTTTAGTGTTGATAGTGGATAAATTTCTACATCAATAAATAAACTAACTTTTAACGAGTGAACTAAAGGTCAAACTGAAACATACGGAGCATCGCTATAGGTACTCACGCAAAGGTTAGTACAGTGTTTTGGGCTTGTTCATGTCCTAAACAATATTCAAGCAATCGTCGCCAAGCACAAACAGAACAGAAACACTTAATAATATTTCAGGATCAAAAAAGTATGCAGATACATAATAATGTTCAAGCAAAACAAGTTGCATATCGATGGACGTCCAGCGGTTTCGTTTTCATAGCTATTAGAGCCAGTCGTTTGCGCAATGGTTCACATGAACTGGGCGAGGAGTCGTTAGACCGGTCGTATATCCTTGGAAAACCGCGAATATTGGCCTCACTAACAATGTGCGTCTTTATAAGTTTTTAACGAGCTCGGACGGTATAAATTATGTGTGGCGCGGGCACTGGGTCTCGTTATCTCGCTAACGGCGCAATAGCGGAAGCTTAATGTAGCGGGAGCTTTATTGTGGCCACTTACGACTGCGCGGTGCAACTAGCTTCATGAGTTCCACTATACTATTGTTGTTTTATATTTCATGTTTTATTTATCGGATCGTATATAGTTTCATTTCCCGATTTACCTAAACGATATTATTTCTATTCGTAACCAATTGCAATATCAGACTGCTCGGGTGCTAACCTCACCCTAGGATTCGAAGAAGCCATCATAACAAATTTGTTTTTCGTAAGCTTTATATAACAATATATATCAGCAACAGTACATATCAGCTACAAAATAACTAATGCATATATAGGGAAGAAAAGTATATTTATAACTTGTTAGTGAACTTAGGCGGAGCTAATTAGCACCAATAGTGAAGCACAATATTGATCAAAGGATTAGCAAAGTGTAGTGGCAGTGGGTTGCCCATTTTAGCGGAGATGTCGATAGCCGGTGAAATAAACGAGTTCCAGGGGTAAAAACGCGACTTATTAAATGATGATGCCTTCCGGCTAAGTGGGTTGACCAACTGTGAAAGGCTACATGTAAAAGACGATTGCGGCTTGGTAGGGATAGGGCACAATTAGATTCATAAGCGAACGCTGGTTGTAACGTCTATAACACGACTGTAAGAGGCTGATGATAATTGTGATAATTCATTGTAAATATGACTTACTTGAAGTACAGTTTGTTATTTCTAAATACCTAACAACACCGACGTATTTAGGACATGACATGAACAAAAAATTCGAAGTATCCACGTAGTTGCTTGGACAGGATGCAAATAAACAAATTTTCGACTGGGAGAACATACACAAATAAGCAAGAAGGATTACCATATATTTGATGCATACATCAACTAACTGATGTGTACAACAAGCCATGTTTAAAAAATATGGTCCAGCAACCTTGTAACGAGGGAATATCGATGAGGATGCAGAAGAATAACAGTTACGAAGGATAGACAAGCAAAAAAGTCACAATTTCAATTGAACCAACAGTTACCAATGAGAAAAGTTGACAAACAGGTCACAACATCATCGTTACGGCGCTAACGAGTTGCAAAAGTTAGAGCTGGGAACTGCGGAGCGGGAACCAGCGTTATTAGGAAACGGTCCATTCACAACAATCACCAATTGAAGTAACTATGTATAATATTTTTATAAAACCATTATACAAAGAAAGTTATTCACCTGTAAATATTTGTGAGATACGTGTTTGAAGTTATTAGGAAATGACTGCTTATTTAGCACTTACATTTTAAATATGAACATCGCTTGCATTATTATTATTATTATTAAAATACAAGTAGTGTGGATGTTAGCCACGCTGAACCCCATTAAATCTGTTAACCCCCACTTGTGTACAATCCGTTACAAGTTACGATACTTTGGTTAATCTTAAAGACATCTGTAAAATAAAAGTCATTTTGTAATTCTAAAAATATTTCTTACCTCGTTTTATAACACTGGCAGCATCGCGCCTACATTTCCAGCGTCTATTTATTTACTAGGGCCATAAACAATTTTCTTTCGAAACCAGCTGTTAAATTTGTTTCGCAATAAATTTCAAGAATTTATTGACAGGTACAGGGGAACGAAGTCCTTCCATGGACATCATCGTTTCAATCTATCAGTAATCCTTGGATGGTTGAGAATTCAGATTGAGCCTTTTTGGACAAGCATCAAATTGAGCACGCTGATACTGCGGCGCTTCCACCCAGGAGCGGGAGTAGTATTCCTTAAAGATGGTCAGCAGCTTCGTTGTACTGAAATACCGTCTTGCACTGCTAAGTAGTCCCAGTTTGCCCAGTTTGTTTGTCATTTTGTGGGCGGTTAACTTAAATACATATATAATAATACGACACTGAGCATCTAATTTTTACAATAGATACAGCGTTTGTTCCAAACGTTTCATGTCTTAACGTCGTACTGGAGTTTCTCCATACAATCCAAATCGAATTGGAGCTTATTCACATGTTATTCTAATGTGTAATAGCTTTGACCAAACCGCATGTCGGAAGTTTAACAACCGTACTGTGCCTCTAATGACGTAATGACAGGTATCTGACGGTTGCAAATAGATTAGGAGCAAAGAAATATTCGTGATAATGATAGCAGTCATACATCAAAAGCCAAATCTATGAGACAGTTGCTTACTTGACAATCCGGCGTTTATTCTGTTGCTGCCACTAGTACTCAAAGTAAGTGTAAATTATACAAAATTATGGCCTAATTACATTCATCTCTCCAGAGACGTAGACAAAAACTGTGCACATTTTCAAAGCTACATTTAGCTCAAACTGTAATACGGAAACCATTAAGGGTGGCTGAGTGTTAATAAGTAATAGGTGCTGTAATTGCCAGCCAGAGCCGCATTCAGATGTGTTTAATTAGTATATTCGTGTTAATTTCACGTTATGTAATTATCCAATAGTTGCCTAAACCAATAAACTAATAACCCCCACACGTATACCTACATGTAAATAAATTTTCTTTGGTTCAATCAGAACATTCTGGTCCGTGTACTGGAGACGGACTTCATTGTTCTTTTACTGTGGAGCTATTAGATGTTATTGTGTCTTTAAACTCATTATATAGTCCAAGTTTCACTGATTTCAAATCCTTTGAAGATACAGACGATGTTTTTTATTTCTAATATTACGTTTGTACCCCAAAGAATTAAATAAAGGAATGTAGTACAATCCCACGTTTCGTCAGTTACGTCTACGCCTCGATATGGAATAAGGGGTGAAATGCCAGTTTTTAAATATACCAACTTTTATTTATACGTGTCTATTCGTTTTCGATTTATTTAAGTCAAATCAATGGTGTTAATTATGTTGGTGTATCAATGAAGTTTGTATAGAGCGAGTGTATGAGCATTCTTAATGTTTGTAGGAGCGTCATTACTGTTATTACATGCGGCCCTGGCCGGCCTCCAGCGGGAGCGCCACGACTAAATGAAGGTTACCTACCCTGCAATTAGCGCTCCGCAATATTAATAAAGAAATCCCTTAATTCTTCCCGTAATAAGGAAATTCTTAACGTGTTTCGTATAGACGTGAAATCATTAACGCAACGCCCTAACGCTTTTAATTGACGCGAAATGTTCTTTATAGTAAATTACACGTAGGCAGCAAGCTTATTCAAATTAGCCGGATCCGAATGGTTTGAACGTAAAATGTGTTCGTATAAAAGTTCAATTGATTGAATGTTGATTAAAACATTAAAAACCCTAAAACCAGATAATACTTTGAAAAGCTCCCTTGTTCTAGATTCGTTTGAATTCCACGCAATTTCATTATTTCTAGTAATTAATAACACTATCTGTATTGTTATGTAGCTACTTGAAGAATCAATATAAGGGGAATGTTCTGCACTCTTCTGCCTACCTCTTCGGGGATAACAGGCGTGATGTTAGGTTCAATTTTATACCTAATACTAAGTCCTAAAACTGGGGAATTGAAGGTATGTCATGTTTATATGTAATATATAATCGACTTAAAAATTTTACATATTGCATGGCTCATAAAATGTACATACTAAAATGTTACCCGCAACTTCTTTGCACTAAACCTTAAAAGTGTCTCATATTATAATCTTACATTAATTATCATTCCATATGGTGTCTTAGTTTGTGTTCTTTCTCAGGTTTCAAGCTATCTCTATTTGAATGTAAAAAACGATTCAATGTTTTTAAACAATAGCGTAATAAAAGGATCAATAAAGATTCTTTAACTTCACATTAATTAATACTAATAATTCTCTAGCGGAAACGAAGCTTCCTTTTATTTAAATCCTAAATGGAATCTGTGGCATACCTATGTCTTCCATTTTAGGAGCGGCGAAGTAACAAATCAATATTTGTAGTGAGTGCTTTTTCGTGCAATGGAGAAGCTTTTATCTGGACAAGGGCCGCGCGGCAGCGCAAACACTCGAAGACAGAGACATTCACTTTAAAATAACATGATTCAACCCTCAGCTCGCCCTCTTGATTAACCTCAACAACATCAGTTTACTGTTGCCAAGAATATTGAATTATTTGATTACCACACCATACAACCTCACCCGTAGTCATTAAGAGCGTATGAATATTTACATTATGATGCAATTTTAACACTCGCACTGCCGGTGTTTGTAATTGCACGCTAATGTTCTTTTTTATAGAATGCAAATTAAATATTTGCATTTCCAAATCAACGGGGATTCGACATGGAAGCGAAACGCAAAGACAAAAAATGTTAGGTAAAAAACCCGTAGCTTATCTAAGAGTGTACGAATGCATTAAGAACATCGAGATATTAAAATTTATCTGCAGTCATTAATATTAATGCTTTTTGTATTCATGAATAATTAAATTTAAATGTGAAGAAAATATACCTACATTAAAATTAATTAAAAAACGCACTTGTTAAAAACATTACAGATAAACAATGATGAACAAGATGCAAGTACGTAAAGAGGTAGAATAAAAATAAAGGAAATGGAGCTTTAACAATCGAGTTTTATTCTAAATTATTCTAAAGCAATGGAAGTGTGGCGGATCAGCTCTTCATCTTCATAAAGTTTTAATAATACAAAGTCTGAAGGCCCATGTGATCTTGAGAACATTCCGAAAACATCGATGTGACTAACATCACCACTTTGACCGGCTGTACCTACATAATTTGATCTATAAGTTCAAGATAAATTGATTAGAAATCTTGTATTACTTTAAAAGAATCAGAACTTCTAGCTTGTCGATTGAGTCAACGAAATGTAGTTACGCCAGACATGAATATCGCGGTTTATAACACAAGGGTAAAGAATTTACTACCTGTCTTTTGTAAATATGATGACTTTACATTTAGCTACAATATTTCTGAGTTAGTATTAGTAACGCAATAAGATTATGAAATTTTAATAATAATTACATTGATTATGATTTATCTATAGACTCTGGGAAAACCTTTCCTCTTAAATAGGTATATACTTTTCCACGTGCTACATCTTTTTAGTAGTTTTTCTTTCGTTGCGCATTCCTCTGTATCGTTAAGATAGTCTTAGTTTGATAAAAATAAAGAAGTCGCATGAAATGCACTCTCTTGGTGGAATAAAACTATGCACAATGGCACTCTTTTATATGGTTACTGGATGTGGCCCACGTTTTAGCCGCGTATGATTTAAAACATATACCACAATACTTCAATATTGACAATATTTTTAGTTCAGTTTTCGTGTGGTATTAATACTACATACATATTTTTCTTTTGCCGCTTCACGCCGTACTAAAGGCGAAATGTTAAATTATTTAAATTTTACGTTATCTTCTAATCTATGTATTCAAATAACAGACTGTATAAAGGCAAAGTTCATCTTAATAAAATGGTCTTTAAATTTAATAACTATCGTATGTAGGGATTAATGGCATATTAATTAGGCATTAAAATAACGCTCATTAATCTCCATTTTTTACCTTGTAATTCCTATTAGTAACCAAGACTCGGGATTTGTGCCTGGTTTTAGCGCAAATTTTTACCGTGTACCTGCAAGATGTGGGATGAACTTCCATCTGAGGCTTTCCCGGAGTGCTATGACATGGAGTTCTTCAAGAAAAGCGCAAAGAGAGCTCTCCTTCAAAGCCGGTAACGCATTGGCCACTCTTCGGGTGTTGCAAGTGTCCATAGGCGACGGTGACCACTTACCATCAGGTGGCCCGACTGCCTGTTTGGCAGGCTATATAAAAAAATATCAAATGCAACGTGGCTCCATGACACTACCGACTCATCTACCTAAACCTTCGAACAAATACAGGCACGATGTCATAACACTATGTAGCAATAAATTTTATAGCCGAGGTACCAATTTTAAAACTATTTTATATTCACATACCGGAAAAAACATTTAATTAACTTCGTCACTGGCGCAGCGAGGTCTAACCGGTACGGACTTAGTGGAACTTTACCACAAGCGTTAATTATTATCTGCGAGGAGTGCTCTTTGTTTAGTTGCCAACTCTAAATTAGTTTTCGAAATGGATCATTCGCACCCCTGAACACCCCGCCCCTCCCTGTTCCATTCTCAGTAATTGGAACGTTCCGAGATGACACCACTCAGCCTGCCTCTAATCAGTTAACAAGAAACCCACTACACGCTATTGTCATTCGTAAACACATACTAGATACCTACTTACTGGTGTACTTAGCAGAGGTTCGGTTGTGGTGCGAAATATTGCAGGTATATTTGTAATACAGGAATAGCCAGTAATTTCACTTATCTCAGACACGAACCGCAATAGAATTATAAGTAAAATAGTTAAACTAAATATCTACTACCCTAACCGAATAAGGACTGTGGTTTATACATTTGGAACTTTTTGGTTACACTAGTTTTTGATTCCATGTCAATTAAAAATAAATCATTTTTTTATAGATTTACGTATACTTTTTTGATGGCCGAGATTAGAGTGGCATAAAAAAATTAGATAATACTCCAAATGTCCGTGTTACGTAAAGAATAACTTTTCTTGTCGTAAATTTTAGAATTTCTAATGAATAGTGTACATACATACATACATATCCTCACGCCAGGTCCCTTGCGGGGTATGCAGAGAGCACCGAGTGGCTAATAGCTCTATCCTTACATACTTGCCGCGCCTCCTCCATATTCATCATTCTCTTCATAAATAGTGTAAGTCCAGAAAATCAATGTTCTGCTTTATCTTGTAAATTTAATCCTTACTAATATTATAAATGCGAAAGTAACTCTGTCTGTCTGTCTGTTTCTCTGTCTGTCCCGATGTCTCTTCTTTGGGCCTAAACCACGAAACCGATTTAGATGGAATTTTATACATAGACTAGTTGACCCGGCGAACTTCGTACCGCCTAAGAGTCAATGACCACCTGTTACCATTTAGTTGAACTGTACGTGTTACCAGTTATTTAAGCTTTTATAAACGTAATACAATGAATACAAAAAAATATTAAGCTTAGTATTTTATTATGACGCGCTATTTAAAGGCACGCGCTGCCGGCCCAGCGGCCGGTACCGCCGCAACCGCTATGTCCCTGCATTTTAAACCTGTAATATCTTCGAAAATATTCATTTAAATTACA
>DWTO01003175.1:0-12918 GCA_018244755.1 Jemadia pseudognetus | reverse complement strand
CCGGTGTATGATAATAAGCTCACCACCTATTCCATAGAGGGACGTAAACGTATCTGGTGATATGTGGGCTTGTGCTACACTCCTCTGCCTACATCTTCGGGGGTTAAGGTTTACACATTTTTATTGGATTCCAAACTAGAGATATACATACCTATAATTATAATTTACTGCTTGTATTGGAAAAGCGGATGGTTGGTTAAACGATGTATTCCTTTATAGTGTATATTCTAATGAAATTCGTCCCGAATTGACTCCCCTCTCTTTCCCAATTGCCAGGCTAGGGTATGGTAATATATGCGACGTCCCAAATTGATTTTGTCTGCACTACACGGCTTTGAGGTACACACAACGCTTTAAATTACGCTTCCCCCGGGAGCTCCCGCCCTCTCCTAACTAAGTTACCGTACTCCATGAGATCGATTAGAGAAAGGGAGGGTGTGTTTTATCGAACATTGCTGTGTTTTATTGTCGTATATTATGTACTTTACTTTATACTCACCTGGCTTTAAAAAATAAATTGTTTACTTGCAAAGGTACAATTCAGTTGGAACTTATTACTTAATATAATTCGTCCCCTTATTTTGCCATTTCGGCGCGTAAATGGAAAATAGTCGTAATGGAGATATTACAGAGAAGGGAAATGTGTATTAAAACAACAATTATGTGATATGGCAACAACATCCATAGTGTCAAACGAATGACGTTGTCAAAACTAAAACTGACAATTTGTATGTAAATTTTATTATTTGTCCAATAATAATGATGGTGATGTAGTTTTTTTTGTATGTATGGTTCTTGCTTGTTGGTTTCGATCTTAACATCTTTTATGGGATTTTTTTTCTAAATTACGGAATATCATACGCTTATATATAATAGGTATGTTAAATTACTTAATTTAGCTTTGATAATACGTTGCAAATTTTGAATACTCGTAACATAAACATCATTTTAGAAATAATTTTGACAAAAAAGATACCTAACTGAACATTTCCTCAGTGTGTGCCCACGTGAAGTCTGCTTTTAATGTTTTGATTGGCACTGCGACACATGAAGGGTGCATCAAGTCTCCCCGTCTAGAGTTCTAGTGTCTGCTGTTTGAATTCTCTCCTCGTCTGTTGCCAACGTCGGTTCTAATACGAGCACAAACCTAGTCCAAGCTGTACTTAAGAAATAAAAACAAAAAACAAAGCGACAGTTATCAATAGACGTACAATAATGTCCCTACTATTCAACCCTTAGGAGTTGGAAAGCTTCTATGCTACATAGATATATTTGCATGTTTCTGTCTTTATAATTTATACAGTGCTAACACCACTTCGTTTAGCTATCTGATTAGGATTCCTATAAGACAGGCACTGTTGGATGGTCCTTGTAAAATCGTTTACGAAAAATACGTAGAGTTGCTTTTGTTTTTGTTAAAATGAATGACTCCGTCGCTTTGTTCTGTAAACAAAGCTAGCGGCTAAGACACAAGATAAAATATAGAAAGGAGGGAGAAAGGTTAACGACTCACTTCCGAGGAAACATCTGAAGTGTGACTAAATGGCGATTGTTGCGAAGTGCAAACGTTTTCACTTCAATAAGCAAAGATAATGACGGGCTCGCCATTGTGCGCCGCGAACAAACAAACCTCGCGTTCGCAAAAACAAAAACACTTCGAATTTGCATGTGTGCCTCCATATTTTCATTTCGCAAACGTAAATACCTGGCTGGATGATGAGATCGCTAAGATAATGTAATTGCTAGATAATGGGTAATCTACAGGTGGATCGACGGTTAATTGAAAGAGTTGCGATTATTTTTGTATTAAGTGTAAAGTTTTGTATTACTTGAATAAAAATTATAATAATATGTTTTGACAACTTCTCATGTGGCAATCTGATCCTAACTTAATCAGAGCCTGTGCGATTCTAATCCAATATTGATTAACAATGGATACTTGTATGTAAATGTAGATAATGTTTCACTCTGATAAAATAAGTTCTCATAACACAAATATTTCACGCAGTCACTGACCATAACACCGCAATTCCACTGTAAATATACTATCATTATTACGACACGTCAGTTTAGTTCTTCCTCTAAAGGTCAAGCCCTTGTTGCAGTGTCTCTGAGGACGGCAGCGGCAGATGGGCGCTGCGCAATGTGGAGCGCGGCTACTACCTGGGCTCCAGCTCGGACAAGCTCTGCTGCACCGCCAAGGTTCCTGGAGACGCTGAGCTCTGGCACGTCCACCTCGCCGCCAGGCCTCAGGTCAGAACGCTATTTCACGGCCACTGATGTCAACACCGACTCCGTCATCTTCTAATTGTTGTGTAATACGTATAGGTATGGTATTGTAATTCTTATGCCTATTGCAATAGGAACTTTGGTTTTCAGCTATACATTTCAAAATCGTACAATATATTTGGGCATGTCATGACATTGAATGAAAATCATGTGAGCGAAAGTTTAAAGAATGAATGAATGAATGAACACTGTAGCAAGGGGACAATGAAAGTAAGGGACGCGTTAGAGATGACGCGAATAAGAAAAGACAATATTGAGGGTGAGTTTAGAAAAGAATGAACGAAAAGCACATATTGCGAAGGCTTCCAATCAGATTTCAGGGGATCAGGGAGCAAATTAAAAACCCATTTTCTCCCAATTATTTCGGAATACAAAAAAAAGTAATTCATTTGGACATTACAATTTGCCAAATGAACCTACTAGAAAGAAACTTTGAAAATATCTCATTCGTTCGTGAATTGAAGTTAACAATACACTCGTTAATATAACGTTCATATATATTAAACGCGATAAGCACATACTCAAGTACATTATGTATTTGATATAGAAGTCACGGTTTGTTGTGATAAATCATTCAGCGTGCCTCGTTATATCCGACGTTCCCATTTATTTCGCTTCACTTGAACGACATGACATGACAACGTAATGGCGCTTTCACACTGCCGCGTTGAATATTTTTAAAACGTTGTTGAACACTAAGTAACCGTTTACTAATCGTTGAATAATAATAATGACAACGTTTACTTACTCCTATTCTACGGTGCGACTTGTAAGATTACTGATGAAACGTGAGACAGTATTACACTCCTCTCTCTAAACATTAGGAAAAATGTCGTTGTGATAATATTATGAAAACATTTGATAATGCTGCTGAAATGTGTGATCAAATATTTAATAATGTTTTCTCAAACATTTTTTTTGTGACTGTGTGCTAGCACCTTTACATTCCGCGCGCATCTCACCCCGGGCCTACAACTGCGATCTGTCTATGCAGAATTACTATTCCTTGTTGTGTAGCTCTTGTATAATTACTATGATTATATGGCAAGGAATGCAAGTCTCTTGCATGCTGATCAGCCAATCTACCATATGGGCGTCTGTAATCAATTTAAATAGAACTAAGGTATTTTCAAACATTTGCTTTGATACCAGTTAAGTAAGGAACGTCTATCTTAACATGTCTGCCTACCACGTTCTTCAAATGGAAATACAATGCAGCCACTGCTGTTTAAAGGTAGGTAGGAGTAGTGATGTTCGCAGGCGACTTCCGGTTAGTAAATTTTATTACTTTTAAAATCAGTTAAAATCTATTTCCATACAAAATGATTGATGCTTACGTTGCTGTATACGACAAATTCATATTTTTTTTTAAATATATATGTTTTTTAAGCATATTACAAGTTAAGCATATTACACTTTCTGACGTGGCGTTCGATTTTAAGTATACATTTTTTAATAATATACCTAGACATGACTGGTACATTTAAGGTAGGCTACATTGTAATATAAGATAGAATATGAAGTTACTTATGGACCAGCATTCTGTGGAGGCATCAACGTCTAAAACATTACTTAATTCAATTATTAATTTATTCCCAATCATTTTAATAAGGAGCATTTAGGATACTTTTTCTTGTAACTATTATAACAGGGTACATTTAAAATAGATGAGGTTTTAACTAAAATAGGCACAGTTCAGACAGGTTGTAATTGCAGCTTTGATAACTAGGCACGATTTGGTTGGAACAGCCGTTGCCGCGAGCAGAACGCACATTAGCGAGATAAGATCATAGGAAATGTATGTTCACTTGACGACGTTGACGGTGCGGTCACGATTCACGAGGCATTCCGAAGCTTGCTGCGTTATCGCACATCTGAATCTAAATGACATATCGCGTCCGTAACATGTACCGATCCAAACATATCAGTTGGCTGGGTTCGTCATCCGCTTTGTGACGTTTTCGTTGCTCTGAAATTGCGGTGTCTCAAGTAGGTATACTGTGACGTAATCACAGACGTGATATTATTGTCGATGGAATTTGTGAGTTTAAATTGTCATTTGTTTTTATGCGAGGATCTGGTTTGTTCTTTTAAAGCCAATGTATGTAATTTCCAATACGTGTTGTAACATATGTGAAAATGTTGCAATTGGCTACGCTGAAAAAAAAATTGTATTATATACGTAAAATATTGTATTCTCTTGAACGGAGAGCACCGTAAAATTTGCTGCTATATATGTGACTATTATAATATAACGAAATGTTACCCAATCTGAAATATACCTTTATTAAGAAACGATTGGTCGAACATGAAAATGTCATTTAAATTTGCCACTTTAATAAACTGATTGAAATTTGTCAAATGCTTTGAGTCCGTGACGAATTTTGCGATTGCTAAAAAAGGGAAAAAGTTGTAACTTTCTCGAATATTCTCGAAGTGCAAAATACGTACTACGGTTGGAGTAGGAGATAGGTATGTCTCGCAGGCAATAGAGCGCGTAATTGAAGGTTGTCACACCCGACACCTATCAAAGCGCTGCGACGCGCGGCTGCGCGCGGCCGCACGGCTCGCGTTACACCTGTACCGGCTACTGTATACATATGTATACTGTATTACAATATCCCAACTATACTATGTATTAATTTGTTGATGCAACTTTTGCTCGATATCAACGCATGACCACAACTGCGCCGTTACCATCTATCATGTCCTACGTATAGTTGTGTGACCATAAAAAAGTCCAATTTTGACACTGAAGTTTACTTTTTATTTTACCTTTCTTTTCTTCGTTTCTATTGTCGTCTTCATCTTCATTTATAGGAGTTTTTTTTCACGTATTAATTAATGATATTTTATTATTTTATTTCTAATACAAAGCAAGTGTGTTAGGAGGAATGCTTGAAGGATTAGTCTATTTATTCTGCTCTGGCAACACTGTTGTGTTTTAGGTCTCCTATAAAAGTGACTGTTATTTTACAATACAATAAATATTGTTATGAATTATGCTAAGTTAAATCGGAATGGTTTTAATTTGTGAAATTATTTTCTAACCTGTGCCCAGTTATCTAAATACATAAATGTCTTTTTTCTTCTCGTGTTGAATAGTTGCGTTTCCGTAGGTGAACCTGCGCTCGATCGGGCGCAAGCGGTTCGCGCACCTGTCGGAGACGCTGGACGAGATCCACGTGGACGCGAACGTGCCCTGGGGCGAGGACACGCTGTTCACGCTGGAGTTCCGCGCCGACGAGGGCGGCAAGTACGCGCTGCACACCTGCAACAACAAGTACCTCAGCGCTGGCGGCAAGGTGACTCTCTCATTCTCTTTCTCACTCTCACTCTCTCTTTCGTAGTCAAGTGCATATTTAAGCAATGTTAAATATGTGCTAACTAACAACATGTTTGTCATTCCCTTGTTGTCCTCCTGTCTCTCTCTCCTACACCGATCTATCAGCAGTATGTAGTAGTATGATCTTTCAATACATACCGTAGGGTTGCCAACAAGAAAAAACCGAAAAGGCGACATTTCAGAACTATCGGGTTGCCAGCAAAAATAGGAACCGAACAAAAAAAACAAAAGCATTACTAATGACAGCACAATATGGGAGAATTAACACATAAACGCGGCGATGTTCGCCAGCTCCATTCCCACGTGTCGGCTGATGCCGATGCGGTGCGCTCGGCCATTGTGTGCTAATAGTCGCATATAACGCGCCGTATAATGATGCGGTCGTATGTACATTGTCGAGTGCGGCTAAGTGCGTGCGTACCGGGCATTGTTTTTATTTCGCGTCCGGAAGCGGCCGATGTCCGGCGACATCGGTCAGAACATAATATTTTTACCTTTTAATTATTAATTGTTATTGTTTTTGAACGTGACAGTTGTTGGATTATTCATTAGTATTTAAATGGAGTTGTGGTTAAGTTATTAATTAGAGTTATTAAATGGTACAGTAGATTTTAAATACTGTAGTACTGTGTACTACACCGCACTACATTGTACTGCAGTAGTGACTGCCTCGTTGGTCGTGTTGGTTGGCAGTAATTCTTGCAATCATTAGACCAACGAGGCAGTCATTGAGGTAACAAAAATTATTACGTATTGATTACGGAACGTTAATCGGAAATCTCTCATTGCAGTAAACTGATTTTTTTCTGCTGGGCAATAATCCTACATAACTGTTTTAAACGCGCTTAGAACAGAGTAATGGTCACCCATGTCGGATTTGACACATAAAATGATTAAAATTTTCGATCGAACCGAGTGTCGAGAGCTGAGCTCTCAGGCATTACCGAGAGCGAATTACTGGCAGGTGTTTTCTGTGCGTCAATAATGGCTGTGAGAGAGTGCCGTGATCAGCGCCACCTGGTGGGACATTTCCCGACTTGTAGTGTTGTTGTTGTAATGTTTGCAATAAGAGGAAACAATTTGGACTTGTTAAGTACGTCCGCTACTAACATTGACTCCAATTGTACATATAGAAAATTATGGTACTTTAAAAAACCTTGAGATTATTTGTAAGAGACAAATTAATGCTATTACAATATAATCGAAAGCTATTATACATTTAGTCCGCCCTGTCTACCTAGGCTTTAAGTTAGTAATAGATTAATGAAATAAAGACAACCAGAGTTTGTAAAAGTTTAGTTTATTTTAAATTGAATAGATGTGATGACTCTTTGTACGATACGGGCTTGATTTATATAGATTGGCATAGGCAGTAGGGAGAAAAGAAGAAACGAATTAATATTCTGCTACAGAGTTTATGGCTTGGTTCATTTTTAAACCTGTATAAATGTATCCAGTTGCTGGACACGTGCACTCCGGTGTGCCTGTTCAGCGCGGAGTACCACGCGGGCGCGCTGGCGCTCCGCGACAGCGCGGGGGCGTACCTCGCGCCCATCGGCTCGAAGGCCGTACTGAAGACCAGGTCCACGGCGGTCACCAGGGACGAGCTGTTCTCGCTGGAGGACAGCCTGCCGCAAGCCGCCTTCGTCGCCGCCCTCAACGAGAAGTACGTCTCCGTCAAGCAGGGTGAGTGTAGCGACATTTCATTTTATACCGTATTATATCAATTCAACTGTTATTTTTATGTACCTATCATGTCACAAAGCAACAATGTTGTTTAATATTGAAATACATATCCGTCAAGGGAAATTCGCGTGAAACTTGATTTTTTCATAGGTAGGTAGGTACTACATGTAGATATATGTATATCCGTCCAACTATTATTATTTGTTTGTGTTGATATGATATCTACATAACGCATACAAACAGAAGTGTTTAATATTGTTCACTTTGGTACTAATTCGTTCCTGACATTCATCACTTCAATGATTTGGAATATGGGAGCGTTAACGTTTGGGAACCACTGCGTAAGCTATGACGTTCCGCGGCAGTCGAATAGTACCCACGGAAGTGGTTGTCTGGCGTACCTTCCAAAGAGCGTGCGGCTGAGAATGGATAATAAAAAAATCATTCATTATGAGTCATGATAAGGGGACTGATAAAGGATGAGTCACGTTACAAAGATAAATACGCGAGTGCGGAATGAAAAATAATTTAAAGGAACGGTGGTGTTTATTTATTTATCTGTATTTTTATTTATTTATTTATAAAATTATATTTGTTAAGAGACATGAATTATAGTGGTGACTTTTACAAGCATATATTGTACATTTGTAAATTTGGATTTAATACAATAATATGTTAAGAAAAGACGTTTTTATGTTAGTTGTAAGTTTTGTGCGCTTCCTATTTAAGAGAATCTCTTCCTTCTTCAAATGCCTCTCCCGACGGTGATGATCTCATGGCTCGGAGTCTGGATTTGTGGCTGGTGCGTGGCAATACACTCACCCCCTGTTGTAATGTGGGCCGTAAACGTAACTAGTAAAACGTGGGAGTATACTACATTCATCTGCCTGCCTCTTTGGGTATTAAGACGTAATGTTAAGTTTTGTTGAGAATATAAACTACATATTTTTTTAATTATTGTGTAAGACGTCAAAAAAGCGCAAGGAACTAAACACAAAATCAATAGTAAAAGATAAATAAATATACTCGTAGGTATGAACCACAGCTAAGTAAGATAACTGACATCTATCTTAATATTTCAACTTCAGTAAGTTAGTAGCTCTAATTCACAAAAGGTCAAGACGACCTAGTCTAATACCTATTGTAAAGTAATAACCTCCGAAGACAAATTCCGTGCGCGTCCCTTTTACAAAGGTCTTATTAGAAAGCAAATAGTTCCGTGGCAATGGACTTTCTTAAATGTATATAACTTTATTGTTTCCGAACTGAACGCTTCGATCGTTCCTATGTTTATATTAATCGTATCTGGGGACATTTCCACAATGTCATCTGCTCCCAAGGCATCAGTTGCTCCCAATAATGCATATATGCTTGTTAATATATACCTACCTATATAATAATATACATATTTTGTTAAGGATTTATTGCAACAGTACAACTTTGTAAGCATTCGTCACGCTTCGTTGCTTCGAAGAACATGCAATCGTTGGAACAAAGTTCTTACAAAGTTTAAAGTGTTTGAACAAAGGACTCGAGTCCTGGCATGTATTCAAACTTGTAACATGATTTGTGACATTGATATACGCCGTACACCTGAATGCTGAATGCTTGACGTGGCGTGAAAACAATTTCATGCACTGTTTTGTCAAGTACAGCATTACTAACTAGCATTCACAGCTATATATATATTGTTGGACGATATTTATATCAGAAACTTTACCTTCAAATTCCCCAAAAATGTTAGTCCTAAACTGAAATCGGAATGTTTGCGTTTAAAATTTTTGACGACATTTCACTCTATTCTATTATTTGTCACTCGTTTTGATTTAAAATTGGACTGCTGAATGCATTTTATTAATCGTTAATTAATCAATTTAATTTATTTTAAAATTACGATTACAAAGGGCCAAAAAGTCTTACGAAGTTTCTACAAGCCTCTGCTTGTTTAGTGGTGTTAACGTTTGCTTGACGTGCCCTGACTGCGCTCTTCTCTGATAGTCAAAATTAATTACTTCGTAACTTACAATATGTTTGTGTGATGTACCGAACAAATAAAATAGGAGATATTGGAAACAATGATTGACAGTATTAGTTATAGGCGGGGTTTAAACACGACCTCGATCGGGGTTCTGTCTGGATTCGTGCCACAGCTGCTCGTGAGCCGAGGTTCTTCACCCCGGTGCGTGATCCTGCGTTACGTCCAGACACCATCCGCTATTATCTATACTAGTTTTTAGTTTGAGTCTTCGCTGTTGCAGTCGAGCTGGCTATTTGCATAATGTGTTTCGAACGAAACCCGTGCACATTCGATTTAGACGTAAATAGATAATATCATGAGATTATATTTGGACAGTTATTTTTTCATATTTACATGTAACGGTTAGTGAAATGGCAAACGGGTCATCCTATAGTTAGAGGTCAAGTTATGACTTGTTTTTCTGTGTTGTCAATAGGTAAATATAAATTTTGTGTGTGGTCCTTTGATTTTGCACAATAAATAGCTTTCATTGCAAGCTTTCATCAAGCTTTCATTATCTTATCATATCTTCAACAATTCGATATTTAAAAAGTCAATGCTTGGATAAGTTCAAATCACATTACTCTAATAAATCAGTAAAAAAATAACACAATATTTGGATACTCATGAAAGTTAAACTTGAGGCATTTTACTCGTATATATTTAATCGGTAAAAATTATACATATAAAACGTTTTTTACAATAAAAAAACATAAAATCTCAAATACTTCGTCGCGTCTGAAACGTGAGCGATCTCGCATCGACAGACGGCGGTTATCACGAAGTTATTCGCGGCAAAAAACGGTCCATTGTTGTGCGGCGTGCTTTCTACCGTTTCTAGCGCGCACGCGCATGCCGCGCCCGCGCCGGCGCGAGGCGCTCCCGTTTCGATACGCGAACATGCCGAAAGATTATTGGTGCCGAAATTACAACTGGGGTACTTTTCAATTTTTCTTTAGACACGATGTCGACTACATTCGTGATTTTAAAGAATTTAGAAATTTAATTCATTTAATACAAAAAATGTATTGTTGTGATTTCAACACATAACTAGGGAAGTTGTGAATGGCTGACCGATTTTAGATGTGACATTACGAGTAGTTGGTACGATAGTACTTGGTTGGTTGGTATATGATTGGAAATTTCAAATACGGTTCCGTCACTGAAGTACAACGTCTGGAAACAATTTATTATATTTATCAATTGTACACACACCCTTGTGTTTAGATGTTTTAATAACACGACTAAATTACTTTTTTATTGAACGCTAAATGAAGACGCGTTGTGTCACTAATTTTTCATCCTCACGAGGGTTTACTAGACGCCGTATCCTCCATTGTTGCGTTGCTCCGTTCTCGCTAGAAGCCCTCGAGGTTTCAAAACGCAATCAGCTTTCGACGCTTTAATGGAGCTCGGTGTTCACACGCTGCGGGCGAATGGTATTATGATGTCGCGTTTAGCGTTGATGTCTTTTACGCAATCTTTTTTCAACGTGTGACATTATGTGTTAAATAATGGAAATAATTTTTTTATCTCTATGTGTCCCTGCAGGCGTATACAAAATGAAATGCCTTGATGTTGGTGTGATTTTAAGTACATAAAGAATGTAATAGTAATAATTGCCAATGTTTCCGCTCGGTTGCGTTGACGTGGGCTTTTGACAGTCCGTTGACAGGACCAATCTTATGTACGTCAGTTCCATTTTCAAAATGAATTCGTATCGTCGTCGCCTCGTGTCACGATACGCACAATATTAGTGGATAATATTAATCTTCACACAGGCTTCTGTTTTTTTTTAATCTAAGAGAACACGATTTTCCACAATTCTGTGGAAGTTGGCACGAATTGCCGAGATTACATATGAATACTTTGATTCGTCACTTTTTATTAATGTTTTTATGTAGCCAGGTCGCTGACGGCCTACGCATGGGGCGTCAAGTGCCAAATATCGAAATAAACGTTTTATTTAAACTTTATTGACATTAATTGTCCATGTTAATTGGAGATTACGTATTTTTATTTAAATCTGTATGAGTTGGGTCAACTTAACCGGGTACTGCATTTTCCAGGTGTGGACGTGACTGCGAATCAGGATGAGATCTCGTCGCACGAGACGTTCCAGTTGGAGTTCGACTGGGGCACGCGCCGCTGGTACATCCGCACCATGCAGGACCGCTACTGGACCCTGGAGATCGGCGGCGGCATCCAGGCCAGCGGGGACAACAAGTTAGTGCGCTCGACTTACATTATTTATACATTGTAGTAGTCTCTCCCGATCTCAAATGAAACATCTACGTAACATTTATTGTATTTCTAAATAAAAACTTCAAAGTAGTCGATTCAGAAATCTGCATAGCGCCATCTGTTGACATAAATTATATTAAAAGCAAAAATACGTCTTAGAGAATGATTCAAGTCAAGATGCGATAATAGTTTTAGGACTTTTATGAATGAAATGATGCGGTCCCAGGTCGTCGAACGCGCTGTTCGAGCTGGAGTGGCAGGGAGACGGCGCCGTGGCCTTCCGCGCCAACAACGGCAAGTACCTGATGACGAAGCGCTCGGGACACCTGTACGCCAACGCGGACTCCATCGACGACAACTGCAAATACTACTTCTATCTCATCAACAGGTAAACGCGTTGTTGGAACGTAGTGAACGGAATATCCACCGATTACTCTGAGAGTTTGAACCCTGGATGAGGAATTATGCAAGTGATGCAAGATGTGTAAGAAATGAATTCGTTCCCAGGCCGATCCTGGTGTTGAAGTGCGAGCAGGGCTTCGTGGGGCCGAAGGGCGTGCGCCTGGAGTGCAACAAGGCCAACTACGAGACTATCCAGGTGGTGCGCGGGCCCAAAGGCGCCGTGTACTTCAAGGGTGAGTTGTTTTAGATAAATGGAAGTAATCATTATTTCATATAAGCAATAATATGAAGAGCGACAAGTAGATTTGTTGCCATAAATTATAATGTTACGAATTTCGAATTGTGTTATGTAAACATGAAGTTTTGTAAGGTTTATAATTTTGATGTTCCATGTTTCATTCCTGTGGCTCGGCATGGCGTGAGATTAACGTGGCTCATTATTTTAACGTAAATGTTCTTTCAAGAAGCCTGATATATATTTAGCTAATTATTATTAGCTCATGTTTAATTGATTACTATCTCAGCTTGCTTTAAAGCAGGGAATAATAAAATATAGTCTCTAAATAATAGACAATGATCGCAGTCCAAGGGCCAAGGGTGGTTTACAATGTTGTGTGCGTGTCCGGCGGCAGGTCAGAACGGCAAGTACTGGCACGCGGACGGCGAGAGCGTGACGTGCGACGCGGACACGCCGCAGGGCTTCCATCTGGAGCTGCGCGAGCCCACGCGCCTCGCCATCCGCGCCGCCGCCGAGCGCTCCTACCTGGCCGCCGCCAAGAACGGCAACTTCCGCCTCGCCGGGCCCGACCTGGCGCACGCCACGCACTGGGAGTACTAGCCGCCCGCCGCCCTCGGCCCGCGCCCTCCGCCCGCCGGCACCGACACCTCCCTACATCAGAACAGTTTTATGGCTACACAATTACTAATTATTCAA
>DWTO01003174.1:0-12918 GCA_018244755.1 Jemadia pseudognetus | reverse complement strand
TGCCTGGTATGGTGTATGACATTACTCTCGCCCTCTATTCTATTAACCTGGGAGTGTTCTACACGCCTCTGGCTGTCTTTTCGGGGATTACATGCGTGAAATTAAATTTCTTATGTTTCTTTTTAAATGTAATAAAAGTTTTAAGTTTTAATGTATTTCTATTTTTATTTCCATCACAGGCTGAGAGTGAACCTGCTGCTTGATCTCGAATTGTTAATTATCACATTAATGTTACATATTAATAATGCTATTGATTGTATATATTAATAGGACTGTCATTACTATATGTATTAATAAAATAGTTTGGCTCAATAAACAAGTTGACAGCCTCACAGAACAATTAGATATTTATTAGTGCAAGGGTATCCCTGTTCGGGTGGCGCAGGAGCTCTGTATTGTCATACCCCAAGGGTGTGGATTGATTGCAGATTATGAAGCAAGTGGTGAGCACCCACTTCACCCCCGACAACACCACCGGATTGTGTAGAATACGAGTGAGTATCATATTTTATGTATTTCATCTTCTTGTATCATTTTCGTTTTGTTTCTAATATCACTTGTACAGAGGACGATTTTTGAAGTGTTTATGTTCAAAGTTATTAAATAAACCAGGCAGGTCAGCTTAATGTTGGGGCAGGGAGCGCGAGCTCAGTAGCAAATTAGCAGTAGGAAATAGGGGCTTTTGATTTGATATGGGTCCATTTTGTTTACGGGGGAAATTTTCATATGGTGACCTGATATGGGCCTTGACATATCAAGTTGTAAAAAAAAATATTCGACACTCAATACTTTTCTTTGCTTTCCCAACCGTGGGTTACAAATTGTAGTATTGGGCGCTGACAACTACAAAAAACCAGAAATCAGATGGGATTACCTTAGCAATTTATACAGAAAAATTGGAGTATTTGTTTGTAACATTAAAATAACTGATTTTTATTAAATGCATATGTATGGTACACATGTTATGTAAATCAAAATAACATTTTGTATCATTTTTGTCTGTCAGTCTGTCTGTTTGTTTGTTCCGGCTAATCTTTGGAACGGCTGGACCGATTTTGACAGGACTTTCACTGGCAGATAGTTGATGTAATAAGGAGTAACTTAGGCTACTTTCATTTTAGAATTCCACGCGGACGATGTCGCAAGCACAGCTCGTGTAGAGTATTTTTGGTAGAAAGTAACAACTAAAATCGGATGATACAACACAAATAAGTACGCGGGCAAGCGCTGAGCTTCGCGCGGCTCTCGGAGCAACAGCTACCGCACTCTTGCTACATGGACAATTTGCGTCACTTAACTGCCTCAACTGAACACTTCTTAACCAAGTGGTTGTCTATTGAATTGTAACAATATTTAATTGTTTCCACGCGGTGCCGCCGCCGCAGCTGTACGGCGAGCCGTACCTGCCCAGCAAGGAGCTGTGCGAGCCGCTGCTGCGGCGCTACCGCGCGCAGCGCATCGCGCGCTCCACCGGCGCCTTCAACGCGCTCGCCTTCTACGTGCCGCGCGACCAGTTCACCAAGCTCATGGCCGCCGACGGCAGCAGCATCGGTCGCGTGCCCCGCCCTCTGCCTTCTATATGATCCTAGTCGATGATTAAAATAAAGGAATATATTTTGTATTATTGTCTGGGTTCAAATCCCGGGTCGGCTATTATTGGATTTTTCTAAGTTAAGATTTACTGCTAGTGGCTCGGAGTCTGGAAATGTGTCATGTGTATGGCAGTAGGCTCACCACCTATTCCGTATTGGGACGTAAACGTAATTAGTGACACGTGCGAGTGCACTACATTCCTCCGCCTACCTCTTCGGTAATTACAGGCGTAATATTACTTATATTTTGTATTAGACTTGTAGACGGCGGAAGATCGCCATCTGTTACTGTCGCGAAGTGAATTTTTATTATTAAAACAATTTGTTTCGCCTCAAGCGTAGTGGGTAATCCCCGCGCGCTAGTTTCGTTTATCGCCGCACTGTCATCGCTGTGAGGCGCCACTCGCGACTGCTGTGCGCACGGAATGTCTTCCTGCTACACATATACGTGCGTGTGTGTGTGTGTGTGTTATCCGCCGTCTGGCCACCACAACACATACTTTTCTTAGTTTGGCATCAGAGTCAGTTAAACTGAATATTATTTATATTATTGACTTTAAATGATTAATAATGAAGTTTTCAAACAGCAAACGTTCTATTGACTAGCGTTCAGTGGAGAATATGCTAAATATTGAATAACGCTTACAGGTGGGTCGAAACTGGTGATTCGACCATCCAATCACCACATTTTCCGCATGTCCCGTGAGTATAACGGCACAATTGCAAAGGAGTTCAAGGCAATGGACGGTGCAGCCAATTAGAAGGCGAGAAGTCAAGAATCTTTCAATATTATACTTTAAGTATACGGTTTATTTGGTCTTTTAAAATAAATGCACTGTAAATGTGGTTTTGTTTTGTTTATTCGCCTTCAGATTTGTTCTAGTTACCATTCAGATCAGTTCTAGTCAGACAAAAAGTATATAACTTCCTATGTGTACGGGCCCGTATTGTTTATTCTGATAGTCGGGTCAAAAATTTAACATTATTAATGTAATTGATAACTCATGGATGGATTAGGTGATGGAGCTCGAGAATGCTTCTGCCATAAATTGCTTTAAATATCAAAATATATTTTATTGAAATGAGTTAACGTTCTATTTTTTTAAATATCGGTAAAATCTGCTTTACCCTCCAAGTCTTTATATTTTAAAAGACGAAGAATGAGACACGTGTTTTGGCTGTTTAATAAAACTGCATTAATAAGTAAAGATAAACCGAGAAATCGATATTGAGTAGTAAATGCAAAAGCAGTCGTGACTTGAATCCACATTGAATTTGACGAGGCATCGACAATAAACCGGATGACGGTCGTTGTTAGTCATGGACAAACAATAACATAGAGCTGAACATTAATTACACATATAATCAACAAATGCGATGACCAAAAATTTAATTTATGGTTGCAGTCAATTCTGTACAATTGTACATAACTTATAAATGATCGCATAGTGATGGTGTGGACCGGTACATTTGGTAAATAATTTAAACAGGAAAATATATTATAATTTTAATAGGACCAAAGTGTCCCTTTATTTTTATGATCAATGAATTGAAAATTATTGAGGATGCATGAAGAAATTTGTGCTTAGAAAATATTAATGCTCCACTTTGTGTGCTTGGTAAAGGATTAAAAAAAATAAAAACTACAGATAATGAGAACATATTTATTCAGATCTTGAATATTTCAGAATACAAAATATTTATAAATAAAAATTATAATTTGCAAAAAAAATGCATTGTCAACGCAACATAGTGCAAGAAATGTATAAATACTTTGAAATATATATAGTTAATTATAAATAATCTTCGATATAAATGCAGAAGCATTTATCAGCTCAAATCGCACAGCTACTTACGATGTCTAGGCAACTATAATTGACATTTTATTTCTGCTCAATTGGAATGAAAAATCGGTGGATAAAAAAATACTGCATCTATTATTATATTACTTCCTTATATAACAGAGTTTTACAACATTAAGGCATAAAGCATTTTCACTGTGAAACAAAGCAACAATATTCGGATAATTTTAAAATTTTTCCAAGTTAGTAATTATACCCGTATTTAAGAATTCACGACACCAAAATTACGAATAAATATTATTTGTGACTTATAAATATTAATCTCGTTATACAAATTTTAATAAATGTATATATCTCCATTTGTAATATAGTATATGACTGAATAGTTTTGCATAAGTTGTACTTATACACTATTTGGCGATTATACAATTTTTTGAATAAGTTACAGGCCCTAAGGTTATACATAATAAGGCATATAATATTGGATGGGTGGATTCGGTAGCGCCTATGAGTAGACAGTGCGATTTAGCCATTCCTCGAGGGAAAACGTGGCGTATTCACCGCCTGAAGACCTCCCTTTGAATGTATCTGGAAATTATACAAAATTTTTAAGCAGTGTATAAGAGTTGGTGCGGCACGACACTTATTAAGCGTTAGTGCATGTTGTGGGCTGTTTACAAGGCTTTAATGTACATCGTTTAATGTTTTTAGTATTGATTCATATATAAACTATTACTACATATTCACATCGATATTGACTTGTAAAGAGCCCGAGATATATGGGGATATACCGTTTGCGAACAGTTTAAGCAAATAAAAACATTTCGAGCACCTACTAAATAACAATACCATAAAAAACGTAAGTTACTAAAACAATTCTCAACAACCAGGAAATACTGTGGCAAACAGTATAATATGAGAGGTCCTGTAGGAAACACTATTGTTAATATCAGTAGAATCGCATAATAAACTCGTTGTATAAATCAATATTTAATTATTTTATAAATTCTCTTTGTTTCCCATAAACCGGTTTTATTGAAAGTTCGCGAAACTGTAGAACTGATGTATTGTACACAATAGCGTCTCCTACGTAACGCGCATGAGGTGTGGCAACGTGTCTGTAAGTGTTGTATACTCCGAGGGTCCGCGCTCGCTCAGGGGCCTCCCAGTTCCCGTTCGAGGTTCTCCAACGGTTCGTTGTTCGCTGCGTTCATTATAAAAAAAGCACATGTAGCTAACTAATATACTAAATCAGTACAATGTTCTCAAGGTGGGATAAAAGGTATATAATAAAAAAGTACTCTACGACTAAAATCGTTCAAAAACATATAAGATACGTGTCAATAAGGTTTCAAAACGGGGTAATATATTTTTTTAATTTATTAGCGCAATTGGATGAAAATTCACTACTGCAATGGATACAAAAAATATTTGGGCTGTTTCTAAAAAAACCTTTTTGATTTTGATATGTATGTTTCGAATATAGGAATCCATGTTATGTTTTATTTCTATTATGTATTATTTGAACAATTGAATTTAAATTAAAACCTTCTTTAACTACAGACGAAAAATTAGATAATTTAAAATATTTAATATAATTTTGAATATTAAAATATACACGTTCCTAATTTAAAACACTAATCAATTTATACGAAATTTTTCAATATACATCGCAATTATTTTACTATGAAAAAAGTAAATTGTACCTTTTCCACCAAACCTATTGCTATACTCAGTTAAGAATCTATTTAACCATGGAGACGAACGACTAGTATGAATAGTGAAGTACAATAAGTTGAAGGACAGCGCGGCGCCGCGCGGCTGCTGCTCACCGATCATGGTCTTGAGTCGCACGGCGCACATTATGAAGTCGTCGAACTGGATGTAGCCGTCGCTGGAGCCGTATCTGTTTAAATATTATGTTAAATGTTAGTTGCAATAACTTAATATGGTTTGGATACTTGAATTTGAATTGAATGAAAAATATTTTATAACTTAAGTAATAATATAAATATATCCCGATTTTTTTTAAAATATAATGTTAATGCATTTATAACGTGATTGAAAAAGATGTCTCGTTGGTCGAATTGTTGCAAGGGTGATTGCTGATCAAGGGGTCCAGAGTTCGACCCCGGGTCGGGAAAAGTATTACTGGATTTTTCTAACTCACAGTTTCCAATAGTAACACGGAGTCTGCATTTGTGCCCACTGTAGGGCAACAGGCTCACGCCCTAATCGATGTTATGATTTGTAACATAACTGGTGAAACGTGAGGGTGTAGTACACTCCTCTGCCTACTGTTTTGGGGACATATAGGCGTGCTATGGTCATAGCACGGGCGCACGCGCACGCACCTGTGCGCGAGCACGTTGAGCACGTGCGCGTTGACGGTGTAGCCGGCGGCGTGCAGCGCGTCGCGCAGCGCGTGCGCCGGCAGCGCGCCGCGCCGCTCGCTGTCGTACAGCCGGAACACGGCCTGCGCGCGCGGCACCAAGTATACATATATCAATTTGAGAGGTCTCATAGTGGATACTAAAATTTGTAGGTAAACAAGAAACCTCACTATAAATATTAACGTGCTTGCTATGAGTACGCTATTCATTCTATTCGATTAATGTATTATGAACATTAACAAAAATTGAACCCCATTGAACATAAAATGTAAAGCTAATAATGTTACATGAGCCTTGAAATTAAATTTTAGTATCTATTGAAAGTATAATGAATTTCAAAACAATTTTCCACATACATACATGTTATTTCAGTACAAAGACATTAGATAAAATGAAGAAAATTTTAAAAGGCATTGACAAATATACATATTTTTCAATTTTTTTAAAAACTCACCCTCCACTGACGCAAATCGATCCAAAGACTCTTGAACTCCTCGAAGCCGAGACCTCCAGAGTTATCCTTATCCAACATAGCGATCATACTCCTGCATACGTCCTTCGAGAAACCCCCACCAGAGAGCTCTGCAAATATACACTTCGTTTAGAATTTGTGGGTAAAGTGTAAGAAACGTCCTGCAAAATATATGTATATGATGTTAACATAAAGTGATAGAAGATGTATTGAACTGGTTCAATTTTTTAAAATTTGAAAATGTTAAAAAACCTGTATACTTTAGAAAGTTACCGATGCATTAAAAAAATCTTGAGCTCATTTGGCTAAATGTGACAAGTAAAATAGTTTCATAGTTCACAGTGTGAAAAAATCAAATGTTCAATACTTTCAAAATCACCTGATCTTAACATCTATAGCAAAATACAATAACATTTTTTTTATGGAAATGGAGGTGACTTATGGTATTGTAAAGAAAAAAATATTAAAATGCCCATTTTTGCAAACAAAACAATACAAAAGTAAATAGACATGCGCACGTAGAAGCGTCACGAGATATAGAAATTCCCAAGAGATATGGACATTTCTGTACCTTGTATGTAAATGTTAGTAGCGACGTTATGCAATAAACTCATAATGAAAAATAATGCTTCCTCATACAGACACAAGGTGAAAGCATTATTTTGCATGGCCAATTGTGAAAAACATATATGTATTTGTATATACACGTAAATAAAAAAAATTTAATTCGATTTAAAAATAATCCAAATTTACAAAATCCACAGCGTCGTCGAAGCGTATCTGGAAATTTAAAAAAGCGTAACACACGTTCAAAAACAGACATTTGTCTTATTCCGCCTCCATTTCAATAAAACACCTCATATTATATCATCTACATATATATTATGTGCATGCACTGTCGACTGCAACCTGAAACATATAATATATCAAAACAGTATTAATTCATCTCTTATAGACCATAAAATGATTCTAGGTTTTTATTAAGGAAATAATCAAATTTTCTTGAAATAACATGTGATACTAGTGACATAAAATCCTCAAGCATAGGTAAGGCAACATACATTTGTATATAATAAATAAGAGTATTAAAGTATCGGTGTTAATTAAACTAATGTTTGTTTTCATCCCGTCTTTATCCGGAAGTGTTGTAACACTACAGATATTACAGATATATTAGACGGACTTTACATTACAAAGACAATCCCCGACCCACATGAGCCTGGCTCGGGGAGTGTGGACGGACCCCTCGCCAGGGCAGCTCCATGTGTAGCAGTAGAATGACATATGGTATGACAAATGTTTGTGCACGCGTCGGACGTACCTGCGGCGGGCTGCGGCTGCGTCAGGTGCACCTGCTCGGGCGCCTGCTGCATCTGCTGCAGGTCGATGCCGACCTCCTTGCATATAGGGGTGCACAGCGCGCACAGCAGCTGCTCCAGGCAGCTCTGCTCCTGCGGGGAGGGCGGCGCCTGCGCGCGCACCCCGCCCCCGCCGCCGCCCCCGCCGCCGTCGTACGCCCCGCCCCGCATGGCCAGCTCTGCCGTGGGTGTTTGATCGTGATAAACAAACACACCGTGAAAGGGCGCGCGAGGGGTTTTCAACTGTACGGGGTTTAACCGGGTTCTCGAGGGTGAAACATAGCGGTGAGTAGAAAAGTTAGTGTCTCATTGATTGGAAGGATATATACATATGTCACAAAAATATGAGAGCTTACAGTCTCATGAATTGATATTGAGCTCAATATTTCAATTAAATCATTTTCAACTTTCCCTTTTATGCAAAAAGAAAGTCTTTCTCAATCCACAATCCCTTCATTGTGTGCATTAAGGTAAAAACAATGAAGGAGGTTGAGTTTTTTAATGGTACAGTGTATAGCACTACAGGAACCCAGCTATACCAATACTGAAAGCATTTATTGTATAATAACTGTATACTCATGTAATGTTTTGTTCATTAATACACAGTAATAGTTATCATCTCTGCCTACCCCGTAAGGGACCTGGTGGGAAGATATGTATGTAATACACAGTTTGAATAGACACAACTGTGTAGTACAAGTGTAAGGAAAATATAGGAGTACTATACAGATTTGTGTTTTTCATTTGAATTCACCAACAGGTGTAATATTCTATTAGTAATATGCAATTTGTAATGCAATATTTAAAAAAATGATAACATAAATATACATATAAAAATCATTCATAATTATATACAATATCGAAGAATATGTATATATTTAAGTAAAAAGCCAAAAATTAAAACTAATAAAATATAACCAAATAATAAAAGATATAAATATATATTTAACAGAATATGTATGTAATTTGTAAAATTCATACTTACATATGAAATATCTCTCACGGGTGCGAACAAAAACAATTAAAAGCTGCATTTAACTTCACATAAGCGTTAAGACAATTAAAGCACAAATGGGCATTTTAAAATTTATCAGAAATCTATTAAAAATTTACATTGTTACTTTTAAATACTTCTCTACAGACAAGGAAAGAAATAAATAATAAATGAATATGAAAACTGAATAAAAAATGAAATAAAAAATACCAAAAAGCATATAAATAAAGAAAAAAAAAATATCACATAAAAAGTTCTTTCCTTGAAAGTACCTCGCTTTAATCAAAAGTCAACCCATTTTTTATATTATTTTCTTATTTCAAAGCCATATTAAGTTTCTACTGGAAGCTGGATTAACATGATAATTACAATTGTCATATAAAGTAAGTAATTTATTATGGAGTAAACTTAATAAATCGATATCTTTGTAATAAACAATATTTTATTAATCAAGACATATTCACTTAAAGATGGCACTTTCATTAGGCTCTCTATTTACAAACAGTGAATACTATATACTGTTACAAATACAAATTATAATTTAAAATACAAATTATGTACTGTAACAATAATTAAGTATTATTCAAAATTATTCCTAAGACAACTTTTTCATATATCAAACAAGATACAAATAAAGAATTAATATCAAGTATGTATTACAATCTAAGGATAGCTTTATGCAAATCTGAATAGGAATGAGGATTTCATTTAAAATTGCTTCTCCCATACTCCATAGTAGGACATAAATATAGCTGGTGAAATTTGGAGTTTATTACTCTCCCCTGCCTCTACCTCTTCGGAGATGTTACTATTACAATTGGAATAAAATTAACTAGAGGGATTTTGACCTAATTATTATAAATTACAGATTCTATTTTTATACTTTTCCTTATATCTACTGGATCTCTGTCCAATTATCTTCCATGAACAAGAGATGAATACCTCTGTCTACTCTTCTGTCACACTTGTGACTGCTCTTCCTTCTCAGGAAATGTTCTTATGAGAGCATCGGTACAATTTCATAAGAGATATATTTCATAAACTAACTTTTGTGTATACACCACGAAAGATTTATAAAATCGATTAAAGGGGATCATTACATAGTGTATATGAATATGTAAAACAGATGTATGGTGGAAATTGTCCTGCTCTACAAATTTTTCATTAAATTTCTGATGTCATCATGATTCAGTATACATTTTGAAGATTAGTTTGTATTAAATTAATACATAATTGTGTGTACTCACCTTCCCTCATGGCATAATCGAGGATCTCCTTCAGCTCTTGCCAGTCCACTTCGCCGTCGGCGCCGGCCAAGCGGTTGAAGAATTCTCGGATCGGGTCTGACGGTTCAGGTGTTACTGGGACTATTTCCTTAACCTGGAAAAAGTTGTGGTTTGTTTTACTGACATATTTAAATTCCTTAAAGACCACCAGCTGTTTCCCACAAATTATTACACACAATTTTACTGACTTTAAATTTCGATTAATTGAATTTTAAATATAATTCAACTCATATCAACTAGTATGATCTTAAACACATAGATTATTTAAAAAAACGTAACTAACCCTATCATCGATGTCACCCATACCAATATCTTGGTCGTTTTCACTGAAAAGTAAAAGGGTTTGTTTAGACATTTTTAAATAATAGTCTAGGGTCTAGGTCTAGATCTTAGCAGCAGTGGGTGTAATCCGGTGGTAAGGTCAAAGATTTAAGAGTTTGGATGGAGACAAATATCCATATGAACTCTTGTATGCACTGAAAACCGGGTTACATACAGCTTCAGTTACAATAATATTAATATTGTCTTCCCTAATTTTATCCCTTAGCAGCACTGTGGAGTGTGGTCTATCTACTCAATCATAAATTTCAAATTTTGCCTCATGTATCTACTCAATATTAAATTACATTTTTTTACAAACCTTTAAATAAATCTGTCTGTATCTTGCTTCACACTTATGACAATAAATCTAACATTGATACAAAGTAAAAATTAAAATATGACTTCGTACTAACATTAAAATTAGCATAATACATATAGATTACTTACGCCATGTTGTTGTCCTTCTCAGAGAACACTCGCAGAAGAAACTCGCCCTCCTCATCGGGCTCGAAGGTCGACGGCACGATCACGTAGGAGCCCGGCTCAAACTTGAATCTGAATAAAGTGAAACAATATTATTATTTCATAGATACTTAATTCTAGAAATATTTATTATCAATAAAAATATAAGGGTACAAACTATTTGTGTGTTTAAGAAAATATTTTTAACATCAATAACTAGTAACATATTAGACACCAATTTTCCTAATGATAAGCGACATGTAGCCTAGAAAGTACCTAAGATGTGTGTAAAGAGTAGAATAGGTATGGTGGGCATAGGATGGTCATAAATGAGGACGTCATAATTGAGAGGGTCATGATTGGGAATAACAATTGAGGGGGTCGCAGTTGCGAGGATGCCGGTTGAGGGGGTCACGGTTGAGAAGGTCACGCTCGAGAGAGTCACGATTGAGAGGGTCACAGTTGAAAGGGTCAAAGATGAGGGGGTTATAATTGAGAGTCATACATGAGAAGGTCCTAAACGAAAGGGTTATAAGTGTATAGTAAAGGGAAGTATGTGATGTAAGTAGCCCATATTATGATATTCTGAGGTATTTTCCGAAGCGGTGGTTATTTTGACGCACGTAAAGTGTTCTAATGAACCAATTTTGGATGAAAGACATTTGAATTGAATTATAAGTTGGTGCTCACCTGGCGCTGACCTCGCGCAGGTTGATGAAGGCCTGCGAGCGGCCGGCCGACGCGTTGTACTTGAAGTAGTTGACGTCGAGCGGCTTGGGCACGCGCCCGTACTCCGGCAGCCGGTACAGCGCGAAGCCGATGGTCAGGCACTCCAGCCCCTGGTGCCGCTGCGAGCGACGGTTCTTTTGCATCAGAGCCACGATTATCTGCCGGGTGTCGTGTACTTTAAGTAAATGTTTTCTTAAAACAGTTATGTAGAAAGCAAATGCTATTGATAGCATATGGTTTATCTGTACATATATTATAGTCACAAGTCTCAAGCGCATCAGTGTATATACCTCATAGAAGACTTTCAGATATTTATTAGACTGTTGACTCTCTAGATATTGGACTTAGTCTACTTCTGAGCATATTTCAAAGAAGAATCTTGGTTAGATGAACCAAGATTTTTAGTATAGCATATAGTAAACATTTCTGAAATATGATTTCTGAGTAATCAATGAGTGTGGGCAAAAACAAAGAATATGAGTATAAAGTATTTGTAGGCGACAATTTGTCATCAGGAGCAGAGCCACTATAAGACATAACAAGAGAGATCTCCTCTTGCTAAAATATTAGGAAAGTTCAAATGATAACTCACAGTACACTTATTTTCCTCGTCACCCTCGTCCACATCCTTCAAGGTGACCGTGTACTGCGGATTCTTCCAGAAAGTCTCCAAATAGTTCCTGCAACCGCCCGCTGTTACACCTGCAATGATCATATAAGAGACAATACTTTGAGTTCAAATATATGGTTGACACTTACATAAGAACTGAGTTACCTGGCATTAAGAACACACATATTTGTACAGTCCTATTGTCCTATTTGAGGTGCATATCAATTGTCTATGGTACACAGTGACCACTTACGGCTGTTGCTTACTTGATTGAAACTCTCTTTGGATTAAGAAACCTTAGGTACATGTCATTTCTGGTAGTATTCTATTGTATATTACCAGATGAATAGTATGCTATAGCAATATTGCAATGCATCAGAGTAAATCAAAGGGCTTTTAAAGAATGTTGACTGATGGATCTTATGTGTATAAATCTCTTGAGTGTGTGGTTGCTTGTGGGTTGTGACACCATGTTTTAAGAGTATAAATGCATAATTAACTACATCAGGATGTTTGTATGCCCCTTAGCCACATCCATAACATAAATATTCATTGAGTTAGTATAGCATTTTGGGTAAATCTTAAACATACAGCTAGGGTACTGTAAGTGAAGAAGTCAACTCATACCTCGAACCCATTCTCCCTCAAAGACAGACATCTCCCACTTCTTGGTGCATCCTTCAGGACATTCTTCTGGGTCCAGGGAATCTGGGTTTAAGTTGCAAATCTCCACCCTGAAGTTAATTAAACAGATTTTATATGTAAATTGCAACTGCATCCTTACATTATTTAATACATATTCATAGAACATGTTTTCAGTATTTAACCCAGATAAGCCTACTGTCCTATATTTAGGACAGTAGAAATAAAAAAAAATATCAGAATACCCTCTTTATCTA
>DWTO01003173.1:0-12918 GCA_018244755.1 Jemadia pseudognetus | reverse complement strand
GACCTAACGATCACTTAAATGTACTTTAAGTCAATTGTTTTTCTTAAATGTTTAAAAAACGTAATAACACGCTTGTAATCCCGGAAGAGGTAAGCAGAGCAATGTAGCACATTTTTAGTTAATATCTAAATGCTTATCTTATCACCTTATTCGTGATTTATTGATTCATTTAATATTTTTTTTACAATTAGTGAATGCCTATTCGCATTCTCTATCAGTCAACCCTTTTACACTAATTCTCTTTCCGAATACCAATACTAGCACAGGTGACAGAGTTCAGATATTAAACAACTATTTTGACTAAATAATTTTTCAGATTTTACAATATTGACTAAATAATTTTGCCTCAGTGGAACTTTATTCAAATATTACTCTCGACATATTTATTACGTGAGATAAGTCCTTTTATTATCAGCATGTCAACCGCAGGGAAGCGTGCGCTAGGGATTAATAGAGATGCTGAAACAAAATGAGAGTATACCGTCCAGGCGTTAGGTAATACTCGTATTCAACCATTCGTGCCATCTGAAAGAACATTATATACCTACGCTATAACAGTACAATATTTCACTCAGAATATTATTATATTAAAATAATTATTAACTTTAAAGGTTCAACGTGTTTTTTTGCTCGAGCTAGTACCAACAAAAAAATATTAAGACATTGATCTTATATAAAAATAGAAGAGATACGTACTCATAACATTATACTAACATTCTTAATTTTACTAACAGTATGAATCTTGTTGCCCTATCACCAATTTATCATCATCATCATCAGTCTATTTCAGTCCACAGCTGGACAATATTTCAGCGTATCCAACATAGCAAAATAATAAGCGTATATTGCATTGTTTAAGCGCGGATTACAATGATACATAATACGCAGTGGCGGGTATGGGGGCTGGTTTGTTTTATACATGTTTATAGCCGTGTCGTAACCAGTGTGAGCGTGAGACATTGAGTATTCCGACCTCTCGGCGGCGTCTCGGAACGGAATAAAACATAGCGGCAGCTGCCGCCGATATGTTTAAATAATATCCGTTCCAAGACATGACCGTTTGCGAAGCTTGCGTAAGGAATGTTTCGTTCTCTTCGTGCATACATACATATCGTCACGCCAGGTGCCTTACGGGGTAGACAGAGAGCTGCAAGTGCCTAATATCTCTATCGTTACAGATCTGACACGCTGTTTCTACATTAATTACTCTGTTCATATATGCATGCAGTTTTCGGAGACTTCTGGGTCTCCCGTCAGCCAATACCTGGCATATTTAATCAATATAGTTGAGTTTTCGAAAACTTTATTCCTACCAGTAACTAATCTCAGGTACAGAACAAACGTTCAGTTCCGTCACAACAAATATTTTTCTTAA
Organism: Jemadia pseudognetus; assembly: GCA_018244755.1. Lineage (NCBI taxonomy): Eukaryota > Metazoa > Arthropoda > Insecta > Lepidoptera > Hesperiidae > Jemadia > Jemadia pseudognetus. The sequence goes on along the minus strand of DWTO01003173.1, from coordinate 11,543 downwards.
ATGGAACTCGAATCCACAACGTTTGACTCAGCTGATAGAATCACTATCAACAGGGTTATAAGTGAAAATCCACGGTATCTACAATAATTAATAGACAAAAAAACAAATTTATTACTATTCAAATAATATAACATCACGCCTGTATTTCCGCGACCAGGCAGGCAAAGAAGTAGAAGCAGTAGTGCGGTGGAGTCCCACAATTTTCCATTTTTTAGTCCCACTATGGAACATGATCACCGCAGAACAGACCCTGCCAGACCCTGGGCACAAACTACGGGGCATTATTATTTCTTGGAAAAAAATACAACTATCGCAACACGCTGACGAAACAAACACGAATTATTACAAAAAAATTCCGGTCGCTCGCAATTACAAAAACAATACAAGCGCCAGCGAACAAGAGAGCTATACCCCAAGGAAAGAATTATTACCGGTTTGTATATAAACGTAATATATAGGTATACCGGCCTTGAACTTATAACAATGGGGGAAGAGGAGCTACGCTTTTTTCAGACTAGGTTTTTAGGAGGTGGATCTATGGGGATTATAATTACCACTTGTGTAATGTATCTCATATTCATTATACAAGTGGTCTATAAAAGAATCGTTCAAGAATATTGGAATTATAAAACTTATTATATTAAACAAAGTAATCAACTGGCTGCCTTATTATTGGGGAGATTGCTAACGCGACTGTTGGTCAAGAGATCCTGGGATCAAACCCCAGGTCCGTAGTAGTGACTGGGACTCTAGATGTGTGTCCACTGTATGGCAATAGACTCACATCCTATTCCACAGTGACACATAAAAGCTAATTGGTAAAATGTGGCTCTATACTACACTCCTCTATCTAACTCTTCGGGGATTACAGGCGTGATGTTTTCATACTATTTGCCATATACTTAATTGTCAGAGATTCTGCCTAAAACACACCATTGTCGTTATATCCTTTTCTTTTCTCAAGTATCATTAACTATAATTTTTCAGGTTGTCAAATAAATAAATATTATTTTTTATGAAACATGAATTGTATAATTCCACTTAAAAAGATTCTAAAAGCCGTCTACACACTTGAAAGTTCTTGTCCCCGATAGACGCTCCTCGACGGACGTATCCGCGCAACAGCCTTCGGATACACAAATCTGTACCTGGTTTTATAGCACTCAAGTGAATCAAGGGGCGCGATTCAAGGGCATTGAATTTTTATAAAAAACGTAACTTAGAATTATTTGTATTCAAAAATTTTGATTATTTTCGAATACTTGTAATCAAAATGATTTGGGACTAATTTTTGTACACACGTCTAATTTTGAACCGGTAATTTAAACCAAAAGTATACACCTTCCAATCTCACACACAGATTAAAAGAATAAATGCAACTACAGTTTCTACCGGTTGGTCATACATTTCTACCACTTAAAAACGGATCCTTTAAAGTAGTTTTTATTACATTTTTTTAATATATCCCATTCAAGAACAGGCTGCATTAAAGGCAAAAGTCAATCCATCATTCAATTTAAATTGTGGCATATACACCCCGAATAGTTTCGATGTACGCTACGCATTTTTTTCGTTTTTCCGCTAACCGAGAACAGTGGAACAATGCTCGCGAGTAGTTCGCCCGCGGAGAACAATAGCCAGCGACACAATGCACCCAAAGCAGGTCACCTGCTGGTATCGATCATGCTTGATTTTATGTTTTCAGCGCGGTCAGCCACCTATAAACAATTTTCAGTTATTAATTTAATAATATTTACAGGTAGATTTTTTGAATGGTATCAATATAGGACTACACATATATAATAATATGTTCTCATAATTATATAGGTACAACGTTAGGTTCTGTAGCTCCGGGTGAGAATTCGCGCTACGGTATTTCCTGCCTGTTGAAAGAGGCGACTAAAAGGAGGGTTCCGGGATTGCGAGCGGCTAGAGAGGGAGCTCGATCCGCTCAGCTAGAGATGCGGGGAAAGACGATTGTATATGTGGTCGCATATTTTCATGAGTACTTAAGGGCGCGAATTAAGGTATGAAGTCTCTCCCTCCCGTCATGCTAAGAGAGCACCGGTGCGTTCCGCTGTCGATCCCGGAGTCCTTCTATTAATGTCGAGAAAGACCACCGACAGGCTTTAGTGCGGTAAAAGTTCCACATTACCCAGTATTTCTCCCAGGTTACCGGTTACCTTTAAAGGTTCCTCTCTCCGCTCCCGTTAACAAAATAATACAACCTTAAAAAGCAAGGGAATATAACTAATATCTGTTAATAATTTCTGTTCATATCTATTTGTACTTGTTGTCAGGACGCGTATATTGGTCAACTTACAACATTAGAAAAGGAGAATATAAAATAATAGTTATGCATCAGAATGAGAATAGCTAATTTCATAGTCTACCAGGCTGGCCAAACACACTACTGCAATTAACACACTTCATAGTGTTAAATTATATTATGGATAACTCAAAATTGTGCAGGTTTTCCTTCACCGTCACAGCAAATTGTATTTAATCTTAACCAAACACCGTTTTCGTAAAGAAAGTTGCATTCCAAAATTGAATCCTGAATACTAAACCACGTTCATATTACTGCTTTTTAACAATAGACTTTTCTATATACTTGCTTCAAAGGGATATGCGACCCTATTTATATCATATGACAATAAAGGTAATACATTCCAAAATCCTACTCGTATCCAACACGAGGAAAGGGCCAGAAATTCACTCACTTAAGCCGAAGCTGTACGCGTGACACTTGGCACAATAAAGCGTGTGACAAGGGACTGCCCGGCGACATGGCGTTTTGTCACGACTAATACCTTAAAATTCCCACTCACATTTAACGCTTCTTAGCGGCTTTTGTCGTCGGGAGAAAAAAGGTTCCCTTTGTAAGGAATCTGTGAAACAATACCGCCTGGCAGCCAACATCCATCTCAATTAGCAGCGTTTGAAACACGCCGCCGACTTATCAACGTCACGCGCGCAAATGAGCGTACCCGGAATCGGGCGGGCCGTTCCGATGGGTATATAAAAGTTGCAAGGTCAATTAATATGAACAAATTTCCAAACATATTTTTGTTAAAAGTATGTAATGAGAAAAATAGCTATTACGTCCACTTCGTTTTACGTAATTTTAATATAGAGCCGCCATTTTAAGTTAGGACATTTTAAAATGTTAACTGGTGACGCACCCGTTACAAATCTTGTGTTAATCCTGACTAAGATCAGATGCAGGCCAGTACGAGGCGCGGTAAATATAGTTTCTATAGGTCTTCAAAACTATGACCTTAACCAGAGGAGACCTATGTTACAACAGTGGAACGATAAGAAGGGTCAAAAAAATAGTCTTCTATTGCAGTTTTCTGCTTAGATAAAGAAAAATCTGTTTTATTCATAAATTACGAACATTGATTATATAAATATTATTACTTGCGATCCATTTTTGTTAACATTATTTGATAATAAATTGGAAGACAGCGCACATAAAATAAACATAAAACTGTTTATGTTCAAATATGTTTTTTTATATAAGTTGGAAGGTCGGCAAACGGTTACAAGGGAATTGCTAAACGGTAAATAGGCCAGCAAGTTTTCCTTCTTAATTCCCTAAGTTTACCATAATCTACGTTGTCAATGAGCATAACAATAAATTTTATTTAAGTCAAATCGAAAATTATTAGGGATAAACGTATTACGATCGAAATTGGGCGATTCATTGCTAACGGTGAATCGGAACTGTAACTGAATTTTATATAAATAAATTGGAACTTTATTGAAAACATTATTATACGTAATATGCGAGTTCCGTTTGTTTGTCGTATATACGCGTCAATTTTAATTTAATATTCATTATAAATCTTGAAGGTTCGTAATATAATGCAATGTTATATTTAAAAACAACAACGAACCCTTGACAAAAATATATGACTCTGGAACAATAAAGGAATCTACATTTATTTATAATACACATGTGAACGAATGGATAGGAAAAATCGTTTTCCGAATATGACCAAAAAACAAATTAACGGAACTTTACGCCACTATCTTAAATCACATTCACGCCTACATACCCCGAGGAGATAGGCAGAGGAGTGTAGTATCCACGTACCACTTATTAAATTCTACATCGCACTATGGCATAGGGGGTGAGCCTATTGTCACACATGGCGCACAAATCCAGACTTCAGGCTACTACCAAATATTCTAAGTTAGAAAATTACAATAGTAGGGGACCCGGAAATCGAACCCAGAACCCCTCGGTCAGGGTTCGCACTAGGTCGACCAACGAAACAATCTACTATTATTATCACCTACATCCAAAACAAGCTGATCCTTTACGTACGGTCAGTCAAAACTTTGCACTGAGCTGGAACGCCCTGTGGCGTGATAGTGCAATTTACCAGGCACTTTTTAATATTCACTAAACTAAAACCATGTTGTTAACGTTCAGTCTTTTTTATGGTTTTGTCACAAATTTCACGGTCACTTTTTACTGTTTGACCGTGTTTATCTATCAATACTTTTAACGGTACAAATATATTAGGGCAATGGTACCTTTTTTCCCCATTTTCTGCCAAAACCATAGCAGAATCTAAAGATTTGTATCGTACTAGAGTCACATATCAAGATTTTTTTTATAATATATCTCCTTGCTACTACTTTGTGAGAATACGATAAGATAAATTATATGAAGAAAACACTGTCCCAGGAGACCGCAACATTCCGGCAATTTAAGAAATTATTTTCTCAGTATTTAGTAGCGGAGACCTTACAAGAGAACGGGACGGGAAATAATTATTTCTAAAATCAGGAGATGTAACTAAGTGCCGCGCGCTAATTAATGTTCCTCGCGAAAAGCGTTCCTTTTACCAAAATTTTTTTTGTAAATGCCAAAAAAATTATTATAAATTTTGTTTTAGACTGTCTTAACAATACTTCTTGAACAAATCAGAGTAGAATGCCCCGCATCTTAGGCTCCTTGGACATGTAAAAAGATAAAAATATAACTTCCAAAACAAGATAAATATTTGAGAAGACACATCATCTTCACTACCCATTTATTATACCGGCGTGGTTATATTGAGAGCCTGGTTCCCAAGAAATAAAATTGCACAGCTCTTTTCAACGTCTGCTACTCATAACAATGCAAATATTATCTGTATATGATGTTACCTCTACATGCGACAATCATGGAGCATGTTCAATGATAAGCAGATGGCCAATAAGTTATAGAAAACATTAATATGTAGATACTTTTTTACACCGAAATACAGAAGAAATATTTGCAATCTTCACATAAATATTTGTAAAATAAAGTTTTAATCGAATTCACGACCTCCAGTTCACTACTCAGGTTCGACGGGCCGATGTATTATACAAAACAACTGCTAGATGTATACATCCGAGTTTTCTAACATCGCACGCTGACCGTGCAACAAAAAATGGGTACGCAGTATGGGCACGATGTAATTAATTTAATGTACCGCGCGCAAATAAAACAGTATCCCCCGAGATGAGCGCGAACGCTATCGTAAACAAATACGAGGCGGCAAATGAAATAACGACGCACCGCGAGATCGACGTTCGCGATAAGCGGCCCGTGTGTTTTCAATTGAAAAAACACGTTTGGATATTTCATTGAAACAGAATTACATAGGTTTTTTAATTACTTACATTTCGCATTATGAATATATGTTCCCGCGCGGACAATTTAATGTATGTATCTGAAAACGTGTACAAACAAAAAACAGGTTAGATTACTGTAATAGATTAGATATCAGGTTAGGTTTAGGTTATAATTAGGTAAGATATCATTCATATACGTTTAGTGTCCTATATTTCAAAAGTTACATTCACTTTCCGCCATGGAATGGGGCGTGACTATTTCTATACGCCGGGCACAAATCTAGACTCCGAGCTCCTAGAATATCAACTTAATGTCAACTTAGAATATCAAATTAAGTAGTACGCGACCCAAGATTGGAACCCAGGACCTCTTGATCGGTAATCGCGCTTGCAACCAACACGAGCAACGAGGCTATAGCACCTATTAGTACTTATATTAATAAATTATACGATTTATACATTTTTTGCTGACCGTACAACATACATATGGGTCAACTCTGCAAAGTAATTAATCTAATGTACCGCGCTTACTAATAAAATAGTAACTGTCCCCGGAGATAGACATTGGTGCTATCATAAAGTATGATACAGCTAATGAAATAAATACGACACACGACATACACGTTTACGATATATTACGTCGTATTTTTCAATTACGCCTGTTATTCCTGAAGAGGTGGACAGAGAAGTGTAGGACACTCCCGCGTTTACCAGTTACGTTTACGTCGGAATATATGAAGTAGTCATTGAAACTACTGCTATACACCAGGCACAAATCCAGACTAAACCACTAATAGAAATTTCAACTAGAATATCTGTGTTACAAAAATTCAATAGTACCGAACCCGTGACTTGAACCCAGGCCCCTCTCGATCAATAGTTGCACTTCCTACTGCACCACACGAACTGACAAACCTTTAATTGCTGAAATTTCATATGAAAAACCACTCAGCATTATTGCATTGAAATTGTCTGCGACATCAAATGCGCTGCGAAAATAAAACAAGCATACTTTAACTCTGACGGTGCGACTTGAAAAATGAAGTTTAATATTTCACCACCTCAGAGCACAAGGTAAATTAGACGGCAATGGAATGGGCGGCGTGAGAGGGCATTTCAAAGCATTAGCTGATAAGATAGGTGCCCTTGTCAATACGTCGCGAGGAAACTCAGTGTGTTGTAAGCCTTAGTAATTTTAATGAAATACTGTTTTTGATTTAACATTCGCTCCAGAAAGCAATCTTTGTAAATATGTACACTACCTACTTGCAAATTGATCAAAGTACAATATTAAGGATATTTTTACTGACAAAGAACTTGATAAAGAGAATAAAATGGTGTACTAAGAACGTGATATGTGATTAAGTAGTTTAACATTTAAAAGGCACTAAAACCCCTTATCAACGGTTAGTCTGCCCACACATGCTCTAGATATTTCTACTACCAAGAAGTTTGCATTGTCCTATTTCTTGAAGAAGCAATAGGCAGACTTAATAAGAATAAGGCATGAAACGTTGTAACTGAATATTCACGATAAACAACACGATTTTTGTCAAATAATGTTCCAGACAGATAATACATGATACGTAACATCGCGCCTGTAATTTATTTATCTGAATGATATCTATAAGTAGATACAACAGTGTAAGTGCCTGGTACATGATGGTGAATATAAATTTACAGGAAAAAGACATTCAAAAACCAGTTAGAGAACATTACAAATTAAAATGAATAATATTGAACATAGCAGTATTTTCGGAGAGCGAAATATAACAGAAATACGCAAAGCGATCGCAGCTTTTAAGTGTTTTAGAATTACATTTCTAAACTTATTTGTTGACCGTGTAATACGTAGAAATAATGTCATTTACGGATCTAATTAGTATACGTATATAAATGTTTTCATATCAGTCTTCAAAGTTAGGAGAAAAAGCGAAACAAGAAGCCAAAAAGAAACAGCCGAAAGGTTTACCACACTCCAAAATATATTTCTTATTCAGCTGTAGTCCATGACACTTGTAATAGAAACGGAAATATTAATGAAGTCGGTTAAAAAGTAATATCGGTCTTTATTAAATCGTTACTACATTCGAACTAGGCAGTCCAATAATATAAACCTACAATCTACTGAAAATTAAAAACTTAACCTCTTTTTCATTTATGTAACATTTCAAATACATTCCCTTTAATTTAACTATCTGCGTTCCCTTTTAATTTGGAGTTTTTTTAGTGAGATGAAAAAATATTACCGCGGCAGTCCCTCCCTAATGGCTGCTGACAAAAACCCATCTAATACTAACCATAATCGCATGTACGGTATTGATTGTTCTTCGCGTCACAGTGATATTACACTCCTGCCGAACTTTTACTTATCGACGAAACGAGCAGTAGATACAATTCTAGTAAGAATTTTCCTACCGAAGCAACATTCTGTTTAGTCATAATGTCGAATACTAAAGTAATGGATTTCATAAAATCACTTCGTGAAATTTTAAATAATTCATCAAAATTTACTTTTAAGTTAAATATTTGGTGTGCCCCTTCCATCAACGTTCGCTTTGATTCACCTATGCTCCTCACATTCGACGCGAGTGTAAGAATACTATTATCGCATTTTTTCGTAGTCTATTTAGGGCGGCCTTACAAAACCGTCTTCGAATTCCTTCCGTAACCTTTCGTTTTCCTCTCATTTCTTTGAACAGAACAAATTTACTTGCAACTTTGATCTGAGGTAAAATTTGCGAACAATGATCTGATACGTATTTTATCCATCTAATGGTGACTCAGATTTAGATCTGTAATTACTCAAACTAAAATTCAACTGCGGTATCAATAAGTTGTCGTTCATCGAGCGTCTTTTATTATATGGAATTCGTTCTACAATGATAATAAATAACATTTTGAATCTGTGTGCAAATCAGTCTTATAATAATACTGTGGGACTTATTTCATGGTGGGAGGCAAACGTAACCGGTGAAAGATGGATGTGTATTACACTCCTCTGTCTATCATTTCGGGAATTACAGGCGTGATGTATTTTAATGATATTAACAACACTGATAACACAAATCAACCCTTACATCTATTAACCATTAAATCTATAATGAGCCTCGGCCAATTTTAGTCTTTTAGATTTTAGATTAAACTGACAATGAGCTACGTTTCGGAAAGCGACTTCAATTACAGTTAGTGTTTAAACATCTACAGGTAATATTTTTATAACCAGAGGTTTAGAAATGCTAATTGTTAATAGGGCCGCTTACCTCTTGGTATAATATCATATTCTGTTCCTTAGAAGATAGTGAACTTTTTTTTTTTTTTAAGTGTGATAGGCTAGCGTTTGGCCGCGATCCCGCCTGATGTAAAGCGCGGATGCGGCCTAAGATGGAGCATAAGCACTTGCAACCAACACGACCAATGAGGCAGTCAAAGTCAAAGTCTTCTGATATTAATTTATCAATTATAAGAGCTTCAAAATAGCTGCTTAAAACTTCCTTTTTTTTACATTATTTCCATTATGTACACTAAGTCCATAAGCCATGCTTCCTGAATGTTGAAATTCATTCAATTTTTCCCAATACCGATCCAACATTTACATAATCTGTGGCCGTGCCCTATCTCCTCCCCGCGATAGTTGGCAACAGGTGTCCTTGTCTTTGTTTGAAACTTGATTAGTGACGAGATCCTGAGCCCTGTAATAAGCTTTGTTATTTCCGACAACGCCGGCGAGATAATCCGTCCTATTGTCAAATATCGAACGTCGTTATAAAAGCAAGCTATTTGTTACATTTAGTCGAGTTATACTGATCAAAGTTAAATATCCCGCTTTGATATGCGATTCAGAGTAAAGGCAAGAACTTTATTAAACCATTGATCTAACCAGTCGAAATAATTTATTAATACATATGTAGGTAGACGGTTTTTTCCCTTGTATTAATCTATATTCTGCGTTCTCGAATTCATGAAATTTCTATTAATTTTAAAGTTAAAATTGTTCAAATTTAGAAAAAGTAGGTATGCGCAATATATAATTATATTCATATCTAAATTTATGAATTTACGTTTATGATTTTAATATCTGCTAAAATTTTTATGTTGTCATCATCCCCGCAGGGTTGATTGGCAAAAAATAATATTAGAAAATATCGGCCTTTGTTACAACTTTTTTTAAAAGAGACGAAGGTAATAAAGAGCTTAAACTGAAATAAATAGGATATAATTATTATTTACACAAAATTAATATTCAAAATTCGAAGTATTGTACAAAGTACAATTCCATAATATTGTAATATTTCAATCTCAGCTTCAAGCTAGTAATTCCATATTGCAATTTATTCGGTTAAGGTTTATATGTCGAATATAATAAAGGTAAAAACGGCTCGCATCGTAAAATACGTACATTTACTTCGAATGTTAACACAACGCCATTGATGTTGGTTTAGGAATGAGAAAAATCTCTTCGAGAAGGCAACAGTGAATTATGATTGATGGTATTCTTGGAAAAATCATTATCTTATAGTTCTGTTGTCGTTTCCAAGCGATCCCACACACTAATAGTTGTATATAGGTTATTCTGTTTTTTGTTGATTTTATAATTTCATGTTTAAGTTATGTGAAATACGTACAGGAATTAATTTATACGTATTCCGATAAATGTTTTCCACTAGCTCCATTAAATAGCTACTAAATTTTATTGAGCGTAAGCATTATGTAAGATTTAATGCTACGAATAAACAAAAATCGATACTTGTGACACAAAACATATTTTTGAATTTGGAATTCAATAATGCTGGCTGTCAGTCTTCTAATTCCGAAATAACGCCTGAAGAATACACTGGAGAACCAATGGAAGCAGAAGAAGCTGATTTGGTTGGGGTTGTGCTGAAAACGGGAGGATTATGTCTAACAGGGACTTCTAAACAATGAGGGAACATGACAAAAATTCTAGTAACAGAAGAATCATTATCACAAACAGAACAAATCATATGAAAGAAAGAAAATACATTTATTCAAAGAATAAAATACAGCACGTTCACAAAATACATCAAAAATATTTTACAAATACAAAAAAGCAACTTACCTTATGTAAAGATACTTACCTTATGTGCCTTATGCAAAGAAATGAATAAGATTTGTGGTTTATCCCGACTGTAAAATAAGCCGGAACAAAATATCTACACCAAGCGTTTGATTCATTGGGTCATCAATCACACGGGCACTCCGCGCCCTTCTTACTGAACCTCACATACATCGATGAGGAGGAATACATTTAATATCGTTTTGATATGCTTGTGGCTCCTGATGTTGAGTAGCCATTTGAAATGTTTTGTGAAGTATCAGTTATATTTGTGAAAGAGTATTTCGGATTCCCATAGATTTACTGGAATTAGCTGCTGTGCCATACATAAACTTGGTTATTACTTATAAGACTCAAATTGTAAATAAAACTAGACTCTTGGTGATATCTGAATATTTGATTTTAGACATTCGTTATCGTTGTTTCAACTTTGTATATGAGTTCTGTACATCAATAACATAGAAAGTTTTAATGGTGAGGCTATAACAATTATCTAATATGAAATTAAAAAATTATACCTGTACGTACTGGGAATCGTATGTAATTGTAAAATTATGTAGTATTTTCATCACACTTAGTATACCACAAATCTGCCTTTGAAACATTTTCTATTAGAATTTGAATAGGCGTTCAATATAACCGAATTATTATCATCATCTTAACATAATTTTTATTGTAATGATCCTATCCTATTTTATTTGGAGTCTAGAACAAATGACTAGATTTAGATTTAAGTAAATAAAACAGAGGTCGTGTCAGTAATCACAAGAATCATCATCATCAGCCTATCTCAGTCCACTGCTGGACATAGGCCTCCCCCAAAGAGCGCCACCGCGCCCTGTCTTCG
>DWTO01003172.1:0-12920 GCA_018244755.1 Jemadia pseudognetus | reverse complement strand
CTGGTGAATTGTGGGAGTGTTCTACACTCCTCTGCCTACCTCTTCGGGGATAACAGGCGTGATGTTACGTTTAAATTCAAAACAGTTGCAGGTTTAAGAGTCTGTGAATCAAGCACCTATCTGCTGAATGCTGTTGCTTTAGTTCATTTGACAATGATAGTTCGCTTATTGATTTAAAGTGATAGGAACAGTACATTGGCCGAACACTGACCAATAAATCACTGATCTATGACGTCATAACTATTAGTACGGACGCTGGAGCATGACCAATTCTATTTCATAGTAAAGCGTTGCCATCTATATGGTTTTATGATATTGAATCACACTCTATTGACAAGTGCTGCCATCTGTAATGTTTTAGACTTTCATACCGACTAAGAAAGCAGTTACAGTTTTTTGCATTATAGAAAGGTAAGCAGAAAGCGGAAAATTTCCTCTTTACTAATCTCAATGTAAATAAATTTTCGAAATAGGTAAAACATAAGATGACAACAAACATTAACAATTGTCAATGATAAAATTACGTTCGTATTTAAAATTTAGAGAATATAGGAGATTATATTCCAGCAATATTTGTAGTAGAATAACTGGTTTATGAGAAAAAAAATAGAAAATGTACCAGAAAAAAATGAGGAAAAGAAAGAAAACCGAATAAGGCTTAAATTTAAAAAAGAATTTACGTACATATTTACATAGTACTTTGAAGCAGTGATAGCCTAGTGGTTTGAAATTCGACACCCCGGGAGACCGGGTTCAAACGGGTTTAAATGTCACTTGCTGTTGGATTTGTGTTCGGTGCATGGCAATAGGCTCACCACCTATTCCATAGTGGAACGTAAACGTAACTGGTGAAACGTGAGTGTACTATGCTCTTCTGCTTACCTCTTCGGGGATAACAGGCATGATGTTACATTATTTACGTACATATATTCATGAAAAATATTAAGAATTAAGCCGGCTGGACTCACGTGCGGTTCTTCGGGATCGCTCGGCTAGTTTCTGACCTATACGAGGTCCTTCTTCATGAGCTCCCTGCAATCGGCGGGAGCACTAGCGGGGTCGGGCTAGAAGCACGATTATTGGTATAGTTACGTACGGTACCTACTTAGTAACAATTACATTACCAATGTTGAAGGGGTTGCACTACGAATTTGTTTCCCGGTGACATAATTATATACGTTAAATCAATATCCCATTATACTAAGGAAACGGTAACAGGTATAACTACTTAACTACTACATAAAAACATAACTATGCTCTATAAAAACATTTTTATGTCACATGAGATTGATTTTAATAAGTGAAAAAATGGATTATAATGTTATTGAATAAATGAAATAAAAAAAATAAAGTAAAAAGTCCATTCCGATACCGGAATCGAACCCGAGCCTCTTGGGTGAAAGCCAGGTATCCTAGCCGCTAGACCATATTGGATACAAGAATATTATTAAGAATATTTAACATAACGAAATTGTCATTGGGAATATGATATTATTGTTTGATTTTTGTTTTAAAACTTTAATCAATTTTAACATACTTATATTATACACTAAAAATTTCCATATTCTCCCTACTTCAAATGACACTGCAGACCTTACAGCATATACAGCTTACATAATGGAGTAATTCGTAAACATGATGGCCAATTTAACTCATAATGTTAACAGCAAGTTGTTTACATGCGTAAGCCAAGCTGGGTGCGGTACATGTACGTTCGGTGATCGAGCTAACGTAAGATGGTCACATCGCTTACATAATTGATACATACGTGTTTTAATGGCGGTGGCATGTCGATTCGTTTTCTAACGATATAAATATGACCATTAACGAGTGGAACGTCGCTCGATCCTGTGGCGAACGTGTGATACCACCTCGCACAATCCATGCATATTTTGTATAAAATAATCGCACGAGGTATTCGCGTGCGCTGTTCGTTGTCAATAATAATACCTTGGGTCATCTCCACACGCGGCCATCTGACCCCATGGCGAGCATCGAGACAGCTCGTGTACTTAATGGCTGACAAACTAAGGCATACATATTAATGTATACCTATTCATAATATGTTTCAGTTTCGTAAGATAAATAACTGCGTTTAACACAACTATTATGTTCTTGTTGGAAAGCGAATTAACTATCCCCAGCTGAACAGTAAGGGTCACTAACCCCTGGAGCAACGGGCCAAGCAGTTCAAAAAATACAAGGTATTTTATATATTTCAATTAAACATTGGCATTTTACCGATTCATAACATTTTGAAATAAATATGTAGAAATATACGTAATATAAGTGAACGTCGTTATAGCGTGTGTTGTGCTCGTATTATGAATGTTATGATAGGTACGTAGTGTGTACCCGACCCAGTATGATACACCTACCTAATAAGAAGTTACATGTTCCTACTGCGCTAGAACCAATTACATACATACATACATACTTGCTAACTGGTACGAATGACAACTTACTCGTGGAACAAAAATACTCATAGCTCCCATTCTTGAACCATATTTTCTCTTATTGTTATTCAATCAATCTATATCATTATCGGTATTTCAATATTACAATGTCCAGTGAAAATGTTTCTTTTACAAAATTTCACACAGATGACCCGGAATAAAAGTTGTGACCACAGCAATTACGTAAAGACGAAACGGACAGAGCCAGCGTAGCTAATGCCGTAACGAATCCACTTTGCCTCAGCAGATCGCCTTGTATTGAGACGATAAACAAAATCGAAATTAATTCATTTCGGAATGAGGTCAACTTGATTATTATTATCCTTATGTTGCATGATTATTTAAACCGTGTACTTTAGTAATGAACACTGAATAGAAACATTCCTACTGCATTTGAAATGTAGAAATTGTTAGTGCATTGGAGCTGTTACTGAGGTTCTCTAACCTTCGCTTTCTGTTATTACAATTTCATATAAACCCACTTTTACACATTTAAATATAAATCAGTCCAGCTTCTTCGGGCCTTACTGCAAGACATTAAGCTTGTTATTTTTATATTTTAAATAGTGTTGATATCTAATGAAACAATATATTTTCACAATTTGGAAGCATAATTAAAGATTTTTTAATTATAAATTGGTTAACTTATTAACGTAGATTTGTTTAACCAATTGTAAATGTTTTAATTCAAGCTTAATATTTGATTACATTTTGTATAGGAAAAGTAAACATGATTTGGTTGGTTGGTTATAAGATAATAGAAGTTCTAAGCGTCGTGTTATCGTGTCTTTTTCTACAAACCCTTGAGCCATGGCTGGCGACTGGTGGCCTGCGTCCGGTCTGACACGGTTAGTAGCTTCGTAGTAACTTGGTAACGCTAATGACGCCTCGTGATTCTTCGAGCATCGACCACACTCGCGTGAAACACTTTTAACCTAATTTCGAAAAGCAAAAACTGGTTAGATAACAATAGAAACTTGTTGCGTTGATGTCTTAATTTACGTCATGAGATTTGTTTGTAAATAAATGTTATGATTCTAGGCCGATTGAAGCCGTTTTGTGTAGCTTCGTCAGCTGTTGTTTTAACTCGGGCTTTGTCCTGCAGTCTTCTTCAAGGTCGTTTGCTGATATCCATGGGCGGTAGAGGCCACTTGGGACTGCTTTAGACATCATCTGTTTTTATTCAACGCTAAAACAAGAACAGGTATACAATGTTAATATCGGGGGCTGAAGGCGACGAGGGAGACCAACTCAGGGAATGAGACCCCTATTTTGACCAAATAGTCTCACAGTGCAGATCGTGCAGTGGTTTGTCCTTCCATTCCTGAGCTAGAATTTCTATTTCCTGCTTTGCAAACCATTGATGTCCTCTAAACCTATATATTAGTCAGCAGTACAAATACAAACCCAACTGCGTTAATCCAATAACGATGAAGTCATGTTTTATCATTCTGTTATTAATATTTTCAGAATGTTGGACCCTTTTCTTTATCTTTTTTGTGAATGGCGCTGTTTTTGTTCATTTTAATTTTTAATGTAGTTATATACCGAGCGGGTGACTAAGTCCACGCATAAAACGTTGAGATGCGAAGACGAAAACAAACTTTTCAGGATATATTCTTTGCCGCTGCAGCCATTCTTTTCCTCGTGTTGATGTTATTTTAAGCTTCAGTTTTACGGGGATATGTTAACAATAGCACTGACAATTACGAATTACAACTGTGAAGGCCACTAGCTTCAAGATTAGAGAACAATTGGAAAAAAAAACTAAACAATCGAGGAAAGAAGTTAATAAAAATGAAAGAGATGTTCTCATAGTATTTAGTTACAGTACAAGAAACCGGGCCACTCTTGGATAATTTTGCCAGCGTACTCTTCCTATTGCCAATCGACAGACACTGGAAAATATGTATTAGCAGAACGGAAGCTGCGACTTCCTTACTATTGCGTTACATTGAAAATTGATCTGAAGTAAGTCGTATTACAGAGTGTCAAGAACTTAAGCAATTGCAAAATTAAATTTGCTATGTAACTGAATTTCCCTGCATATCATGCAATTGATTGTCACAAATATCATCTTTAATACACGGACAATAAGATTTCTAGTAGATGCAAAACCGAGCCTGTGTGGATAATCGACAGGCCACGCACCAGTGCCAGTCGAATCGCTTCGTCACAATCGTTTTCGAGCTATTACGTCGGGTTTTACGTTTGAAAGTCATGCTTGAAGCGAATTTAGACAAAAATCAAAATGTGACAATATTATTATAGGTAATTAACAATACGATCATGTGAATTTTTGTATGTAGTGTATTTTTTACTCATCACTTGACTACAAACAGGCAAAAAAAGTCATGTAGTCTGATCACCTAAAGAAGGCAGTTCGACGCTTTTGAGTACATAAACCCAGGTGCAGCTGGTGTACCACCGATTAGGCGACGTCTATGTACTAGTGATATAAAGAATGTTAATGTTTGAACATTCGCGAATGTGTAGATATATCTGCTACCGACATTCGCGAATGCGAATATTCAGTTTCTGTAGGAAATGTCATAGAAGAATTTGTTTTTATATGTTTACATTGCTTTATATATTTTTTGGCATATATTACGTCATCATCACTCATCATCATCACCATTATTAATTTTATTTCGGTTTATATTTCGATGTTCAAAAACGTTGTGAATTATTCATTACTGTAGCAAGGGAATTCTTGGATAACTTTGTACGCGACGTTACAGTTACGACATAAGTTAAACGTAATGGTAATATGAAAACAATGGGAATATTTTGTATATTTGTTCCTTGGCTGCCGCTATGTTGAATTCTTTCATGGGAAATTCGTTGTGTAAGCCCGTGTTCGCTAATACTTTGTATCGGAAATAATGTAACTTGTTTACGTAATTATATCGTATTCTTAATTCATTAATTTGACGATTTTCAGTTTTAATTAATGGCATAGTCTGTAAATTTAGTACTTCGAAAATATTTTCAATATTAAAGACAAAGTTATACACTTGATTACAATTAAAGGAGAAAATTAAACGTAACATCACGCCTGTTATCCCCGAAGAGGTAGGCAGAGGAGTTTAGAACACTCCCACAATTCACCAGTTACGTTTACGTCCCACTATGAAATAGGTGGTGAGCCTATTGCCATATGATGTGATATATATACCAAAAAAGCTTTAATCCGGATGATTTTTAAACAAAACCATGCATATTTTTATCATGGAGGAAAAATTGATGCAAAGTAGGAAAAATAAAACCATATAACCCTGATTCGGCTATAACTCTATTTATTTGACCACAAAACTTTTATTCAATTCGAAAAAAAACTTCGCAAAGCTGTCACCGCATGACAAGACAATCAAGCGATATCGCACTGGTGTGTTAGTGAAATACGCAATATTTTTATATTTTATGAAAGCTGACGACATTCGGAACAGTTTTTTCGTACCGAATATTTGTCAGCGAAACACTTCAGCGAAACCTTCGATGGAAACATAAAAGAAACAAAAATAGACTGCTTTTTGTTGAACGAGGAAAATTATAGGTAGTTCAATTATATTGTTTGTTGACAATGTCTGTAGAACTAAATACAGTTATAGAGGAAGCGGCCACTAATTCGCGACTAATGTTTATTTATATAATATTTGACCGCGACACAAATTCTTTAGACTGCCGACGGAACAAGCAAAGATAATTTTAAAAAAAACTGTTAGCCTGTTAGACTCTACAGATGTTAAACAACGAAATGATTGGTTATTGAAAGAGTTCATTATGAAGAAAACCATAAATAATTATTGAAACAATTTATAAAAACGAAGTCCTACTAAAATAAACATATTTAGTATTTTTGAAACATAATATTATATTCTTAATATTATTGTAGGGCGTATAAACCGGTGGCAGGGGGCATGTCTACATCAAAGCGTTATGCCGTTTGCCGTCAAGCCTTATAAGACGGTCTTACCTCCAAGTGACGCCAATTGATGTTACACATCAAGAATAAGCCTCCAAAATGTTTCCGAGTCACGACCAAGTCAAGAGATATTTTTGTTTTACTTCAGGAATGTGTTCAGTGAAGTTTTAAATACGACAAATAGAAGTTTCATTATCGTTATCTCCTCAGATTTTGCTTAATATTTGACAAATGCTTTGTAATACATGTAGAGTTAATCTAGTCTATAAATTCGAGCAATAGTTGGAAAATATAAAGGAGATACTTCACCTTTAATTTACAGTATACATTGTGAAATTTGGACATACAAATAATCGTTTCATACATGTCTTCATTGATATAAATTTGTTGTCTAATATTGTAGTTCGACATAAAATATAGAAAATATAGTATTATATATACTTAAGGTTATATAGAAATAGAAAACCACAATATTACAAAGTTTACAAAAGTAATGTATATTGTGTAATTACGGGCAAATCTCTATAAAAAATCTTCCTTTCGGCTGTAAGGACCAAAAAAGTATAATCGTAATAATTGAAATATTCCGATAAGAAGCCTCATAAAACACATCTTGGTAACGGCATCTCGTTATATTTTTTTCACCGCCACAGTAAATCTTTAATCATATCCTTGAGGAGCAACCTTATGATTCTACTTGAACTCTTATAAAGTTATATAACAATCGGATTATAGTGTAATTGGAAAAGGATCCAATAGCGCCGTTAAATCTATGGCTTTATACATAACGAAATATATATTATAATTTTATATGTCGCTTCAAATCGATCAAATTAAGATTTACATACATACGCACTTTATTAGATATTTTTTTATTTTACTAGATATTATGATATATGTTTTTTACTTATGCTTTGATAGTTTGTATTGTACATTAAATCGAGTTACCGGTAATATCCGGTAATCATTTTAATAAGTATTCCGATATTTCATAAGGATGTCATTTCAACTTCCCTTCTGTGTGATCTTCACTGAGTGACCTGTCATATCGTTATGTACTCGTACATTATGAAGACATAAATAACGATAACTAAGGTTAACACTCGAAGAGATTACCCAAGTGCCACGTATGGAGAGTGTCATGTGGACACAAAGACGAATGAGGTGGCAGACATTTAGAAACAGTTCGGAAACAGAACTGATCACTTAAAAGCGTACTGCTGGAAATTTGCCTGATAATCCAATATACACAGTGAAACTGCTTTATAGTGAACACACACGAACGATAAAATTTGTGAACATCAACAAACATTGAACAATAATATCTAATACAATAGATGATTTATCCGGGATGTACAACGTTGACATAATATTACGACGCACAATAACAGAAATGAAAAGACAATTGAGTACATATACCTACACAATAAACAAGTTGTGCGTATTCATAAAAGGGACGACATTTTTACTTTGAAATATTTCAGTGGAGCTTTAACGAAGACAAATGGGTATCTCATTACTGTTCTCCGTTTCCTTGGTTAATGTCAACTTGTCGGCAGTGAGAGACTTTGATATCGTCATATTGTATAATTGGTCGGTATTAGACAAACAAGTATCTGTGCTGTTAGTTACGGCATGAGACAGTATAAATATGCATTTGTGGACGATACAAAGAAGGGGCTATTATTATTTTGAGTATCATTTATATTTAATCATTGCGTAGTGAGCTTTAGATAAACATGAGACTTTGAAATATGGTATTTTTATTAAATTATATTATTATATTGACATTTTGCCCAGTGCTCGAAGTGATGATGACCACCAATAATTAAATCTACTGATATGTGATAATCTATCATATGTGGAATAACATTGATTTTACTGGCATGCCATATAAAAATTCTCGCGGCTTAACTCCAGTAAATACCGACAAAACAATTGTGGAAAATAGAATGTGGACAATTTGTCCGGGGAGATTTTCGCGCGGGCATATTTGGGTGAAGCCTTAAAGAAGACAAATGGGTGTATGATTACCATTCACCAGCTTGGTTATATGAAATTCTTGGACACTGACGCCTTGGGAAGCCGCACTAGTGAGGCAATCTTTGTCGTACTAAGTAAAATGGGTTTTGGATTCCAAATTACTTGCAAATAAGGTTAAAAATATTGGTGTCAAGGCTAAGGATAAATTTTTAAACAATATATTTTTTTTACAACTCTTACATTGTTTATCTTTCTGTCCATTTATCTGAAACGTAACATCACGCCTGTAATCCCTGTTAAAATAAGCAGAGGAAACACTCCCACGTTTCAACAGTTACGTTTATGTCCTAGTATGGAACAGATGGTGAGCCTATTGCTATACACTGGGCACATATCCAGACTCAGAGCCACTACTAAAAAAATTGAAAAGTTTTGTATTGCCCGACCCGAGAATTAAACCCAAGACCTCCCGATCGGCAGTTGCACTTGCAACCAACACAACCAACGAAGCATTTATTTAAAATGTAAACGTTATTGAATTATATTACTTCAGGGTGAATGACAAGCCTTTCGCAATAAATCAATATGGTTAAAGAAATGTTTCAAATATCAAATGGAAAGCTTGGGACATTGGTCCATATTCAAAATTTCATTCCATTTAGTAATAAAAAATATTTACCTGGTGTGTGTAATTTATAGATTAAAATGTAACTGTATTGAATTACGATGACTTATAGTATAGCCAATACTTAATTATGCGAAGGTTATACAAGGTCAGTGTACACGTAACATATGCCTTAGAAACACAGCCTACAAGTATTTCTATCAAGACATAGGTAATTAAGGCGAGAAATCGCCTTGTGTTGCCGTAGGTATTGTGCAATATAAAGGGCGCAAAAGACGTTAATATGTGTGCGTACTAGAAATATTTGGTATGTTCTAGTACCCGAACTGTTGTGTAAGGCAGCATAATGTATATATATATATATATATGTATAATAAGTCATACTGAATAGAGAGGTCGTAGGCTTAAACCTTGGGTCGGGCACTACAGAATTTTTCTTAGATTTTCTAGTAGTGGCTCGGATATTGCTTAAGTATTACGTAAGGAAGACTTGCATGGGTTCGGACTGGTATAGGTAATTATTTTCTCAACAATTAGGTTAAGTATAGAGCATAACGTCTAAACAGCTTTATCACTCATTGGCGGAATAAACGTTATTGCGTAACCTTTTTTGGTGATTTTTAAAATATTTTGTGAAACTGAGATTAAGTGAAGATTTGATAAACTATACAATTTGTACTCCGAATAATGAAATTGATCTGTGATTTATAGTGATTAGGCAGTGATTTATAGTGATTTATAGTGACTAGATTTGTCTGAAGTCAAGATTTCTCGTTGTGGGTCTCTAGGAGGGCTAGACTGAACTTGTCCAATTTAGCTGTTCGAAGAAACTAATCCATGCGTTTATTATTACGAGATCGCTATTTAGTCCTCTACATTTAGGGCATTATACTCATCATCAATAAGAGTATTTGGAATTGTAATGCATTCATTTTGCAAATAAAACCACTTCGATGTCGATAACGCGTCGTGTCCTCCCCTCCACAAGGCATACTACATACAAATGTCGTATCGGTTCCTCCACGTAAGATTTATTAAGTTCAGATGAGGCTCTTTATCGCCATGAAATAAAATGTCATTTGGTTACACAAAAACATGAAACTTTCATATAGATATCAAATATACGACGTGTATGATAAATATAATTGTATAACGTGCGTGAAATAAAAAAAATGATTTTGAAAGGAAACCCAGCGATAAAACAACCGTTCAATTTAACTCGGCGCAAAAACTGGGAAAGCTTTTAACGCATAAAAATGATTTATTAACGTCCAAATACATGTGTAAATAACGTACCTTTGTACAAGGTTTTGATTGTGGATGTACCCTCGTTTATGTGTAAATAATATGAATGTAGATTTTTAAAATGTACTAATGTTTTGTGTATAAACAGTAGGTTCCGTATCAAACGAACAAGCGACTTTGACAAGCTGCCGCTGGCGCTCCGAGTCACCTGCAACCGACCTCTAACAAAACGGTACCTGCCTTTTATTAGTTTGATTAGTGTTAGTTGAAATAGAACTATTGGCATTCATGGTTTATAGGACTGCCGAGATAAAACTGGTACTAATATTAAATCCTTTTCAGTTTTAATAAGAGGTGCGTTAAAATTTAAAGAACTGATACAGTCGCGTCTTACTTACGTACTTGTAGGTCGGCCACCACCAACTAGTACTTCGAGTCACGTCTTCTTATATAGAAAAACAAGGATTAAATTTTTTGTTTAGTAAACCTGTACAAAATTATTATACATACATGTACCGATTCTACTGTTTGATATTGAGAATTTACTACACAGTATATAACGCACAAAAACGCGTAATGCTATTCTAATATTAAATATAGTATTATTCCTATCCACTGTTGTTTAACGTACCCGGAAATTTAGAAACTATACTTTGTTCGGACAGATATACGCGTCGATTAAAAGAAATGCGAATATATCTTCGAAAATAGCACGGCATTCTGTTTTATAGTAATATCTAAATTACGCAGCCAAACTATGCCGTTGACCTATTTGGCAATCTTTCAATGTCTTAAATACGTTACCCGCGTCCTACTTACCGAAAAAAATGTCATTACAATTTGATTGATACAGAAATTCAGGATACGCTGACAAGTAAATTAGGCTGAGCGGATATTAGTTTAATAATATGGGTATCTATGTAATAATCGCAAATGTAGGCAGCTATTTTTTAGCAACTTCAGTGTTGCTGATATTCAAAAGGCAAGCTACCATTTACAACGTCGAGACCTATTCGTTAGTTGCTATAAAGTTATGTTACAACTTTTCATTTGCCAATGACGGAACCTGGCATGCGCTTGTTTAGTTTAAATCAGTTCGTATATACGAGTTAAGTGCGCTTACGTTTAGGACCAAAATTAATGTAATTTACATGTAGATACATAACGTTCTGTTCCGTTTTTAATATAATTATGAGCTATGTATCTATGCAGCTGATATCATCATAAAAGCGTCATAAAGTTAAATGTATAGCTTACTTATAATATTGTCGATAAAATGAATATTTCACATCCCATACGTAGCTGAAATGTGATGATGTTTCTTTCTTATATGATGCTCCTGCTTCTAAATGGTATTTCATTTATGACCTTTAGCGATATGTAAACGATTGACGCCTCCAGCTTTATTGTCCCCATTCTGTATTATAGCATAAATATAGGCCAGCCGCCATAGAGCGGCGTGTAAATGAGATCACGCTCGGATAATATTGCCGATAAAACGCATTTCTAGCTTCCAATATGTGGACGGTACGCTTGATAATATATTTTTAAACACGTATAGATACATATTGATTGTAGGATCGTTAAAAGCATTCACCAAAATATACCAACGAAATGTTATACTTTCAAAACCTTTATTGTATTCCCTTATTTTATATTCGACTAGAAGTCATTAAAATATTATTAATATTAATTAAATTTATTTTGTCTTTTTGTTTCATCATCAATGAAGATAATTTATAAATGGAGTGATAATACGGATTTACGTTTAAAGTCGACTTTTAATGACTAAGTTATGAACTATCGAATACGGGTGAGTTAAATATTCAATTTGAAGTAAAAGTAACCAAGATGCTATATTAATTCATTTGCTGCGCGAAAGGGCAAACGGTTTGAACTATGTTCGCCAAGTTTTGCGTGCGGATTGTGGCATAGCTCTCTACGTTGCTATAACTGCAGTAAGTACTTATTGTTGGTTAAGAAGTCTTGGCTCGCAATTAATTGCACTGTCTCCGCGTTAACTTTTGTTTAATTTACGAGAACATAACTATTACGCTAACAATTACAAAATGTATCTGTGGAAAGTTATCGGAACATTTTACTTATGTGAAACAATTTGTTACCCGTAGTTATTCACGATAAATTAATATGTACGGTGCCTTTATGATATACGGATGATTACGCATTTGATTGTCGATTATGAAGATATCTGAGTGCTGAATTAGGTATCTGTTATGGGTTTGGATGCGTGTTTCTACTTCTTACTGCGTTTATGTTTGTGTCTTTACTTGAATCCTAATAATGAATTTATTTTTTTATATTCTTACAGTTGTTTCAGTATAAGATTCGTAAGTTGTAGGCACTTATATCTATGAGACGCTTTCACAGGCGGTTGTCAATGAAAATCAGATCAATTATATTCATTCCTTTCTCACGTATACAAATCAATTTCCTTATGCTGAAATTCTGTGTTAGCAAAAAGGTTTCTATTTCTATTCCTATAACATCTCCAGGTCTATAAACGCCACTAAGCTATCCGACGCTTAAGCCGCTACCAAAAACACTCTAGTGACAACCAATTTTATACGGACCCAGATCAGTCTTGAGTCTACCAAACCATAATCTTTCACACCAGAGACCAAGCGAGAGGATATTATGATACCTACCCCAGCGCTGGCGTGATCGC
>DWTO01003171.1:0-12920 GCA_018244755.1 Jemadia pseudognetus | reverse complement strand
AAATCCAGACTCCGAGACACTACTAGAAAATCTAAATTAGAAAAATTATGGAGTGCTCGACCCGGGAATCGAACCCAGGACCTCCTGATCGTCAGTCGCACTTACAACCAACACGACCAACGAGAAACATCAGGTTTCCAGAAAATAACAGTTGTAATAAATATTTTTAGCGTGCGTCAGGACTAAGATATTTTAAATGTACCGTTTTAATATTTCCAAAGTTTCAAGACAAAATCTTGAATCTACAAATCTACATGACATTTGTTTATATATATCACATTTGTTCATCTTCATCACTTCTTCATTACATTTCTTACATTATACAAAAGTAGCCTCTCGAGCGACGTACCTGCAAAGTCGCAGTAGGTACGTTT
Source organism: Jemadia pseudognetus (assembly GCA_018244755.1). Lineage (NCBI taxonomy): Eukaryota > Metazoa > Arthropoda > Insecta > Lepidoptera > Hesperiidae > Jemadia > Jemadia pseudognetus. The sequence goes on along the minus strand of DWTO01003171.1, from coordinate 12,546 downwards.
GGCTCACTCTGGGACACTTTGGGCTATCAGATATATAGTTATCGAAATCGGATGGCTAAATATCACTGCTATTGGAATATAAATATAGGAAGTAATATGATGTTTCTAACGTATCAAAAATGTTATTCTATAGTAGATGTATGTAGATACATACATACATATCTCACGCGAGGTCCCTTACGGGGTAGGCAGAGAGCACTAATAATAATAACTGCGAAGCCCGTTTTTCATCAATTATACCTACATAGCTGTAAAAGTTACAACAAATGAACTGCGTGTAACTCACACTCCCAATAGATCATTCGGATCTTAAAAAATGTAATAATATTATTCCGTAACAAACAAACTCAAATTCCGTTTATTTCTATTTATAGAAATATATCGCGTAACAGTTTATATCAATGCACCACTGTTCCCCGAAAGAAATACCTTAGCAAATAAACTATTTTGAATACCTACATATGTACATAGATGTTATCCTCACAGCTGCAACAGTCACAACCGTCGTCAAAGCTCCAGTAACAGCTGACCGCGTCGTGATAAATATTAATTAAAAAACTTTGCATATTGCTCATTATTTCAATGTTAAAATTCTGTCCTTTGAATTGATTATGTATTCACAAATAGACGACTGAATATAAGATTGACATTAGGAGGTGGCACGCGGCGATTTTTTAGAGCGATATAGTATGACGTTTCGTGAACGCACTAGCAAGTATCCAAGCAGGATACTTTTGGCCTTTCATCCTGTTCGCAACGCGCGACAGACGCGATTCATCATGGCTACTGCATCGCTGGTATCAGCTAAAAGAGCATTGAGTGCCGCGGCGCCCGAAGCTTCCATGACGCAATATCGACGCTATAGTGCGGCGCTGGCGATACCGTAGCGCGGCGTAGCGACGCTGCCGCGAGCTACGTGGGCGCAGGTACACATCCACGGCGCCATCGCGACTGTATCACGTTCGTCGCACGACTGTCGCTGCAAGGCTGCCGCTTTTGGACTTTACTTGTTCATAAACTAAACATTTATAACATTTGCACAAGTGCGCATTAATTAAAAACCATAAATAAATTGTATTTAAATTGTTTCATGCATAGAGAAACAGCATCTAGGTAACTATATAATGTACGAATAAACTACTTAATTTTAAAGTTTTCATTGTAATAAGTAAACACTTAAACAACCGCGGTTCAGTCCATTGCAAACCGTTTTCCCTGCCTTCATACATGCATTTTACTCACATATGAAACTATTTTACATCATCATCATCGGCCTATTACAGTCCACTGCAGGATATTAGCCGAGGTGTTATGCTCATCATGGGGATCGCGGACCCCAGCTTCTCGCACCGCCTGCGCTGCTGCCCGTCGGCGGCAGTCAAGGCAGACCGCGTCATTCCGCGACCTGCCAGCGCTGGGCTTACTCGCTTTTTACGACACCCGGTATCTCGGCACGGAGTAAAGTAATTTTACTCCACCCCGATATGGAATAATTTATCCGACATATCCGATTATTTAGGCGACATAAAATATGTATTAGTAAGATACCAAAAGCACTTCTGTGCGATAACATAAACCTTTTGAGCTGAATAGCGAACGTATGCTCTTTCGTACGCAATCGTTTCTAATAATCATAACATCTACGACAATCTCTTTCCATAATTAGACCAGTACCGGAGCCGCCATCATCATTATAACTTTTTTATGGCTCCGATGTTGAACACGAATCTGCTGGCAGAATTGAAATAGACAAGGCCTTAGTCACCCCCGCTGACCAAGTGCGAGTTGGCTTACTTCGCACGCCTTAATCGCATGGAGAATTCTGAGTAGAGTATTCTGAGATATACAAGGTTTCTCACGACATCATCTTTCATCGTTACAGCAAACGATATTATGTAGGTAATTGAATTATAGTGTCCCAGCGAAAAATCGATTTCGGCCTCATTTTTAGTTTCTTCAAATTCATCATCATCAGCTTATTTAAGTCCACTGCAGAACAGAGCACATTCTGCAGTGCGGTGGTTGGAGTTATTCAACTTTAAATTATTCAAGGTATAGGTAGTTTCTGGACCAAGTCGCTAAACACAAGCCTGTTAATATTTATGAATTAACTAATATAAACTAAAAATAAACATACTTTCATCACCTGGGCGTTTGCTTACTGCACAAGAAATAAAACAGCTGCGAGACTTTAATAAATTTAATTCAAATGCATTTGGTTTCATTTTATAATACAACATTATAATCTATACAAAGGTAAAGGGATACATTTCGTTGAAATAACAGCAGAGCGCACGGAGCGCTCTCCCGCTGTCGACATCTTACACGTCTTAAATATTACTGTAACAAAACGATCACATCACTCAAGCCGTCGAATCGACATAATAATATCATTAATATGTAATAGTAGGATAATAAAGATTTGTTCATTTATTCAAGTGTAACTCGTTTATAAAACTACACCAGTTACTGATATGAAGCGTAGTTAAAAATGTTTGTGATAGTCGTTCGCGGCGTCCACCGCCAGAGGTCGCGTGCGCGCCTCCACCGTCCTCCATTAACACTAACTCTTACCGAACGGAACTTATCAAAAGGCACACTTATAGGTAATAAGCAACAAAACCACACACAGCCCGCACGCGCGCGCGGGAACGTCTGCCGCGCGCGCCTTGTGGGAACCGATTAATATTACGTTTGTTCAAAAAGCAGCAAACAATTTATTTACATAATACTAAGTTTAGGGGTTGAGAATTTAGTTTGAGAGGTGTCCACGTGCCGTGCATCGCTGGCACTCGTGATATCCGACCGCGCACACATCGAGCGTCGGTTGAAACTAAATAAATAATTTGTGTACATAGGTACTAAAGCGATTCGATTCTACGATTACTACTAACATAGCAGCAACCGAATAAAGTTCTATCCATAGGAGCCGTCGGCCATTCTCAAGAAAAGATTTCCATTAAGGCCTCGCAGGTCACGCCACGTGAGTCGGTGCGGTACCGACGTCGGCTGGAATGTCACAAGTCGTCTGCGCACTTCTTTCATTACTCTATTTTACGAAATTCATAATGACACAATATACAACGAATGCCACAAATCTTTTAAAACATGTTTATAAATTATTGCAAAAATATAAGGCATCACAAATTGCTTAGGGCGGCCTCCGCTGCGGCCCTCCATCGTCAACGTACGAGAATATTTACGGGTCTTACGTAAAGACACGATTCTACAGTTGCCGCTAGGCGGCAGGTACAGCCGAGTGTCGGGGATAGAACGAGGGAATGAGTAGATGTCCAGGAACCTCCCAGACTGGCAGCACACTCGCGCGTGCGCCCCCAGCTGCTCCTAAAGCTATAATTTATAGAATTATGTAAGAGTATTTTAAAAACACGTGTCACGCGGCACCAACTGCAGCTTGTCAGCCGATTTTTTTATTACAAATTTTGACGTTCCGTATGCTTCCTGCTCTTTTTAAAAATACTGATAAATTATCCCTAACTTGTACTGATAATAAATATCACGATGCGTGTTAAGTACGCAGAATATAACGTGAAAAAGACCAGTCACTGAATGGAAAAAGAAACGACACTAGTGAAGTGCGGCGCACCCGCCGCGCGCCCGGCGCCCGGCGCACGGTCCGCGTCACTCGCAAGTTGCAGTCTATGAACCGACCGAATACTAAGGAGAGAAGACGGAAGGCTAGACGTTTAAAGTCTGAGTCCATCGTCGAGTATCACTCGACCACCATTAGCCGCCACGAGCTCGTTCTCCGCGACCGCGCACAACGAAATAGCTTCGGCGACACTCGGCGCGACGTCGGGCGGCGGGGGCCGGGGCTTGCGCGGCGCGCGGGGCGGGCGCTACACGAAGTCGCCATCACTAGTGCCGAGCGCGCCTCACACGTACTGGTGCGGCGGCAGCGCGGGCTCGTCGTCGTCCAGGCCGGCGGCGCTCCAGTCTCGCGCGCGCGGCGCCAGCAGCCCGCACAGCCGACACCCGAAGAAGTCCGCGCAGTTGTTGAGCGGGCCGCGCGTGAAGGGCGAGCGCCCGCCGCGCGCCTGGAAGTGCCGGTAGCGGCCGCGGTTCAGCTGCTCGTTGGTCGTCATGCCGAGGCACACCACCTGCGAGGACGTCTCGGTCACACACGAACACGCGCCGACTGAGCGCAGTCGCGTTACGTGCGCCGAACGAGAGGGATACTCACTAGATACATCTGACAGCAGGTGAGCACGGTGACCCAGAAGAAATGGAAAAGGGCGTTGAGCATCACCCATGCGAGCCAGGCGTTACAACTTGCCCAAACGAGTAATGAGTCGATGGAGCTCCCGCCGTCGCAGCGCTCCAGGAAGTATTGCAAGCCACCCCACAGCATCCAGCCGCACATCATCAGCAGGCTCACCAGAAACCCGATGAAATAGCGATGATTGTTCGCACCTGACATGGAACGAATGATATTTAACAATGGTGAACAGGTATGGAGATCAATGAACGATTGGTTATGAAGGTGTCATTCACCGATGCAGTTGCCGACCCACGGGCAGTGGTGGTCGAACTTGGCCACGCAGCGGTTGCACACGGCACAATGCTTGGAGCGCAGCGGACGTCGCAACAGGCAGGCGGAGCAAAAGCGTGCGGGCTCGAAACCCCCTCCGCGGCTCTCCGATAGTTCGATTATCGTCTGCAATCAATTCACCAAATATATAATTATGAGAGTAAACATTAGTCGAGTGAGATTATTGAATATCTAATATGGAACACTAATTTTGATATTTATATACCAGTCAATATAATACTCACCTTGTACATTCTGAAGTACGTATTATAATAATGTGTATATGCAGCATGCAATGGGGCAAGTGCAGTAGATGTACTCACACGAAACTTGTCATCCCTGGAGGCGGTGATGACGCCGGGGTCACTGCGCCACGACCGCAGAAAGGTGTACCACAGCACCAGCGAAAAGGCCAGGAAGCCCAGGGAGCTGGCGGTACTCACCACCGGCGCAATGAACGCTATCCACGTTATGTAGAACCATACCTGCGCACAACCACACCACCACGCCACCTTCAGCCTTTGGAACAAGCTATGTGAAATACAAATTAGCAGCAACATTCGTCGCTCGGAACTTGGAACTATGCACGAAACGATCTTGATACCTTTGTAGCTAAGTAAACACTTAGAGGGAAAATATTCTTGAGGTCCTCGTCAAAAAGAACGTTGCTGATGAAGTGTAGAACCGCATAGAAGCAAACCAGCAAGAACATCTTGACGAAGTATGGGGCGTCCATCTCCAGCGCGAGCCCCGTCAGGTAGAACGCCACAAACGGCATCAGCACCACGCACCACCACCGGAATTTCTGCAACATTGTATTACGCCCGTATTACCCCGCATCTGGTGTAACAAGGCAGCATCGTACACGATAATATTTACCTTATCGTACGCTAATCTGCGTATGAAATTCTTTCGAGAATTTATGAGGGTGTGCTCCTTTATTTTATCTGTAACTTTAGAGCTAATCCACATCGAGTCTGCATTAGACTGTAGCATCGTTAGCGGAGTGACTCCACGAAGATTAGGAATGTCCAAACTAGCATTTCCCTGAACATAAAAAGAGACATCTTGAAAACATATAAAATACTATTTTATCTTCAACTGAAGATTAACAGACCGATTTAAGCCTGAAAAATCACGATATTAACTATGTATTAAATATTCCATTTCAATCAAAAAACAACAATTCCCATCTTATTGTTAGTTCATATTGACCTATCTGTTGCTTACTTATTCTGACCATGATACAGCATGCATTTACCATAATAAGATTTTTGATTCATTTAGTATCATTGAGTTTAATCATCATTAGTATATTATTAGATATTTAAAATGTACCACCAAGCCCCTCTTATAATTACTCAATACTCACAAGAGATCTATAAATTTGAAGTAACTTAATAGAAAATATATAGCTAAGGAACTTGAATCGTGACACTCACGTAGAGGATCAAAGTGGTTATTGCGCTAGCGTTGCGCGCTAGGATTGCCCAGTGCAGCGCGGTGTTACCGTGCGAGCGGTCCACGGGGTTGGTAGAAGCACCCAGGGTAAGTAACAGACGTAATGGGTCTACGGCCGACACCTTCCAAGCGGCCCACATGAGCGGCGTCATCCCGGCCGCGTCCGCCACGTCCGGGGGCACGCCGCGCGCTACGAGGTAGGCCACGACCGCCGTGTGGCCGAACTGCGCCGCCAGCTGCAGCGCGGCGCAGCCCTCCGCGTCACGCAGCGACGCGTCGGCGCCCGCGCGCATCAGCAACACCGCCGCCTCCAGGTGCCCCTGCCGCGCCGCCCAGTGCAGCGGTGTGGATAACAACTCGCCGCCAATGGCATCCACCTTCGCGCCCTTGTCCAGCAAATACTCCATGATCTCACGTCTGAAAACGTACCAGCAATTCAATTCAAATAAATTATTTTCATGGACATGACACATCATTCATCAATGTCAAGTAAAACTTAAAAGCATTGTTGACACTATCAAAAATGTTCTCACAGTATGAGCACACAAAACAAAAACACAATTGAATAGAAATTGCCTTTATAGCTCCATTTAACAATTAAAAGTCTGCTGAAAAATACCTTCAGCTCAAAAATACATAAATTAATTTCCACCTAATTTATCTTTATATGCTGTAACATTGCAAACAGTCTTTAAAGAACCATTTTCATTAGTTATGTATTGGTCCACTACCATTTTCTACTATTGACTGCCTCATTTGTCAAGTGGCTGCAAGTGCGACTGCTAAATTCTAATCCTGCGTTGAGTACTATATTGCATTTTTCCAACTTAATTTTTTTTGTTAGATTTAATTTAGATTTTCTAGTAGCGTCTCGGGGTTTGGATTTGTGCCCGGTGCATGGCAATAGGCTCACCACCTATTCCTTAGTGGGACGTAAACGTAACTGGTGAATTGTGACAGTGTTCTACACTCCTCTGCCTACCTCTTCGGGATAACAGTTGTGATGTTAGGTTTATTATTTAGTTGAATTTTTTATGAAAGTTTCTTTAGTTTTTTTAATATTCTGGAAACTTGGAATGTATCCCCTATGATTACATACTAATTACCATTTCATATTCGCTGTTTCTATATTAATGGCATATTTATGGAAGGCTTCCCTCAAGAATAAAGAACTTTTACACTAGAGTTTTCAATAGAGTTTTAATACATCCCCATGCATGAGGTGCATACCTCTTCATTTAGAGTGTAATGTTACAGGTGTGATGCTATTAAGTATACAAAATGTATAACATATTTATATTATTATATATTAACACCCACTATTTTCAAATCATAATATTATAGGAAGATCACCAAAGAGCCTTATATTAACACTAATAACTAGGGTAATTTGGACATGTCCCCATTTATAGTTCTTTTATTTGGCTATAATTTAGCCTGATGGAATTTTTAAATACATCATAAGATAACATCTAGAACAAGCCTGTCTTGAGGAATTCTGAGTTTTAATATAAAGTCTAAGAATTTAATTCTCATCTTCCAATAATGACAGTGTGGTACTCCTATGGATGTTTTACAAAGTAATAACATATATATTTTAACTTCCATGTTATTTTTAGATTCTATTCAATGCTAGAAAACATATTCAGCTATTTTCATTGAATAGCTGATCTGCCTGAATATATTCAGATATAGGATATTTATGAAACACTCATGATACACAATGAAGGATATAAATGTAATTATTATTTTCTTAAAAACATCCACTTGAAACATCAGAGATAAAGTCAAAGACGAAGTAAATAGCTTTAGAGAAAATCACAATAGGAACATGACACTATCATCAAACATTACTTCTCTATGTAGATATGTTAGGAACTCATATTGAAAAACTTAGCGATTTTATTGTTTCGAGTGAAGGTAACGAAGTAAGGCGTTCATCATCACCTGTTGTTGATAGCGGCCCAGTGTAGTAGTGTGACGGTTTCATGGTCAGGCTGGTTCACGTCCCACCCGGCCTCTATGAGCTCCTTCACACGGGCGAAAGCTCCGTACTGGGTCGCCTTTACGATGTCAAAGCCGCTATAATCGCGCTCCAGCGGCGGCGGCGGTGGCTCGCGCGGCGGTGCTGCATCGCCCTCGCGCTGCGCCTTGCCGCACTGCCCGCTGGCCGCCGCGCCACACGTACTGTCGTACATGCTCCACACGGTCTTCAACACCTGACCATACTTCTCCACATATTTTTTTTATTTCCCCACTGGACGGTTTACTTTAATATAATTGTGATCTCCTTCTAGATTTATTGATAACGAAATGAATTTCATTTCATGTCAAATTCATTTATTGACATTTCTACTGATTTAAATAGTCTAGCGTTCAGAAACTGAGCTGTCAATTTTTTTTCATTAGTCTAAAGTATCATAGAATTAAAGTTCATCGTATTTAATTAAAATATTTCAATTATAAGCAAACATGCGAATTTAATTTATTTCTTGATATATATTTAAAGTTCAAGTATTACGTAACGCAATTTTTGTAGATTCTTGACCCTCCCTCCCCCTATATAACGCGCCGTAACGTTTTTCTGTACCCTCCCTCCCGCTCCCTAAACGATACGTAACACCTAAATAACTATTTTTAACTAAAAGTCAAAAACGTAAAATCGTACAAAGCTTAAAATAAAATCAAACATATTATGTCAAATGTGTAATAAAAATTATGTACAATCGAGGGATTCGTCGAAACAAACGAAAAGGGTTGCTGATTGCCAACTTAGAAGATTTATATTCTCTAGTTTTTTTTAAGTAATGGTAAAAACAATGTTATGCAAAACTTAGATCGATCCCCCTCCCGCCTGTGTAACGCATCGTAACGTTTTACAAGAGCCCCCTCCCCTAAATTGCGTTATGTAATACTTGAACGCTCCCTAAACCGTTCTAACAATTTTGATAAATTTTTATATTTACTATCTATTAAAATTATTGATCGAGTTGAGAGTCATATCCGTGATAATCATTTTCATATAGGTATATTGTTTATCTTTTATATAATGCTATTCGTTTTTGAGCATGCAAATGTTGTTTATCAATGTATGCTATTTAAAAACAAATGGCGCTGTTTTATATTGTAAGATATTCAAAAACAAATGCGGGTAATTTACCACGTAAGCTTTTTAAAAACAGATGGCGCTGATCCACATTATTATTTGATTCTGATACAATGTGACTATTTAAAACTGAATTATATATTACCTATGTGTATTTTGGAATAATATTATTAATGTTCTTGTGTAAAACTCCACCTTTAAATATGAACATGTGCATATTTCTTGTAAGTTAATGATTTTTTAATTCAATCTTAAAAAAAAAAGTAACTTCACGGCTGTAATCCCCGAAGAGGTAGGCAGAGGAATGCAGAACCACACCCACGTTTCACCAGTTACTTCGGAATAATTAAACATATAGTTATTACAACGAAACACACCTTACCTTTAAACTTACCTTACCTTTGATAAAAAATAACAATACACCAAAAAGTTTCGTATCGGCCTTAAGGCAAATAATATTAGTGTAGGTCTGAACTCATGAGTAAAGCAATGTAACTTTTAAATGAATCTCGTTATATACTCATATGACTATGTATTATTAATGTTAATCTTTTGCTTTAATTGTTGTCGCTATATTTGTATTGTTATAAATAACCGTTTTATTGTGTTTCAGAATATTCGACGCGTCGCGGCGGGTGTCCGTGGAAGACTGAGCAGCCAAAACATTGCTGTTACAATTTCGACTTTTTTACTCATTGCACTATTACAATTATATTCGGTTATATTATCACTTGGCGATATTATATCTCTCTCTTCCATATTTCAATTCATAATGAATATCTTATTTGTTATCATAAACTCTAGAAGGTGTTGAAACGGTCTAGACTGAAGCAGCTTGCGCTACCCAAAACACTCCAACCCATTTTAGACTTGCAAAGGAAATTTCAGGTTGATGTATTATTTCAAAAGTTTCAGGAAAATAATTTTATTAATACATTTTATCCTTAAATGTAATGAATACCTTCCATATTATGGTTACTGTCTCAGAGAAGGTGCAAGTGTTTCGGCTGTGTCGAATTATGGGCTGGGGATTCGACACAGATTACTGCAAGAACTTGGCCCTTGCACTACGTCGCGCATCTCTAGGAACAATTATAACCAAAGACTCTAAGCAGCGCTCAGCGCGTACTCTCAATATTAAAATGTAGCGTTTGTGCCAAGTTCTTATATTTAGTGTGGAAATTAATGTAAAAGCATTAACTATTAACGTTACAATTATAACTCAAGGATATACTGAGATTATATCATTAAATGGATATCAATTCCCAAATTCGTATTTGATTAACCTTATATCCTAAATTCCACCTTTACCCCGTATTGAACAAATCAAAACACCTTTTATTTACATACATATGCTCACGCCAGGTCCCTTACGGGTCCTTATATAATTATAGTTTACAATCTACTAGGCTGCTGACACTAAAATTATAAACTGATACGTAAACTTTATACGCATTGAGCCGCAATTATTGTTTTTTTACATTATCTTCAATAGTTCACGCGCCTTTTTTACGGTCTGCAAATATGTAGTATTGCAGGATATGCTATTATTGTTTTCTCAAGAATTTAAAAGCAAAAAGAATTATTATATTACCAAATTGTTTTACAATAAGGTTTTGTTGGAAAAGTTTATACTTTGTAATACACTCATCTGCCTACCCCGTCGGCGAGTACAGGCGGGATGTTACGTTTGATGAACTTTATACTTTTAAAAGCCAATAACCATGGTCAATTAATTAAAATTACGTCGTAAAAATATTTATTATTATATTGTCACGCCAGGTCACTTAATGGGTAGTCAGAGAGCACGGAGGGTCAAGTATATCTACTCTTATAGACCAAACATGTTTCTTCTTTATTCAATACTTTATAAACGCACGCCGTTTTGTAGACTTCTGACTCCCGAGCCGGTGTCGGACCTATGTGATCTAGGTAGTCGTATGGGGCTTCGCTCTCGCTCTGTAGGCGAATCTATCAATTATTATCTATTCACATGGCGTTTCTGTTATGCTGTTGCGTCTACATATCCAAAGTATGATATATTGGAAAATATTGAATGAGTTGTTAAACTACTTTTAATTTAAATGAAATGATACTAATTGTGAATAAAAATAATCTTTTTACACATTTGGTAAGGAATTTACAAAACCCTCTCGTTCAATTAGGCATTTTTCAACCAGAAATTTTGTTCTTGTATGTAATGAAACGAAGCACTGGAAGCTTAGTCTGGCATTGATATTATTTCTCAAAACTGAAATTTCAATCAAGAGGCAAATATTCTTTCAAAGAGGAACTGCAGGAAGCCTTATAAAATCAATTCGCTTGAACGATGGAATTAACTGGTAGATGTAGATACTTGCTATATTGTAAGACTGTACAATTTACCTTTGGTTAAAATGTTCATGGGGCAAACCGGTAAAAAGGTAGTACATTATTATTATTATGAATGTAAAAGATTTTCCCTGCCCCGTTAGTCAAATGTTTTTGCTTGCGCTACTGACGTGAGAGCGGGTCCTGGGTTTAACCCCCGGGTTGACTCCTATTGGATTTTTCTAACTTTAAACATCTAGTAGTAGCTCGGAGTCTGTACCCGAGTTCGGTGTATGGCAATAGGCTCATGGCTTATTTTCTTGTGAGGATATAAAAAATATCTATCGTTCAATAAAAACTGGACCAATTAATTGGTCTCGTAGTAGGTACAGTATATGATTGCTGTTTTAAATTGGATACGTCACCAATGGAATGTTACCAGCAAACGTGATAGATGAAAATGGACCGATGAATCTGGATTTTATTTCATGTATGATACATTTCATACAATCAGTTGGGTACAGTTCTTAAAATTAAATAGCAGTTGTTATTACTTGTCAGGTTTAAATTAAATATTTTAAAGAATATACAAGGTACGAAATAAATTTATTCTAGAAATAGTATTTGCTTTAAGTAATTAGCATGATCTTAGGTTTGGTCTGAACCTATGAATCGAGGAATTCAAAAAATGAGTATTGAAATAAAAATGACAGTATCCGTTGAAATTTTTAATTAAGTACCGACTGGATGAAACCATATACTGGTTGATTCCTCGGGCAATATTAAATCAACGTCTCTTTCAAGAAATAACTCATTTTATATACATTTGAGTCGAGGATTCTTTGAATTCAAGTGATATTAGAATCCCACTCGATGCTATTTCTGCAATTTGTACTAAATGTGAATATACATAATTATGTTTTCTTCTTTTTTCAATGTGGCAAATGCGGCGGGAATTAATGAGAGCATCATCGTCATCATCATCATTATCCTGTCGTGATCAACTATTAGACATTAGTCTCGAGGACGGTGTTTGTAATATCATACGTAATATGACGCCTGTAATCCCCCAAGAGGTAAACTCCGGAATGTAGAACACTCCCACGTATCGCCAATA
>DWTO01003170.1:0-12924 GCA_018244755.1 Jemadia pseudognetus | reverse complement strand
GGTGAAACGTGGGAGTGGTTCTGCATTCCTCTGCCTACCTCTTCGGAGATTACAGGCGTGAAGTTACTTTTTTTTTTGAACAATCCTAGAAGTCTTATTTTATTTACACACCCTTTTAATGGGCTTATCTTCTTTGTATGTTTTCGTTTTACATAAACCGATGGATAATCATATACGAAATCATTTAAGTCCCTTACAAAGGAGCAGGCTTATTAGTCATCCTTTACCAAGTAACAGGGACAATGTATTGAGATCGTTGTTAAGGTGCCGTCCCATTGTCTTTCGTTGATGTCCAGATTAGCACGTTTCCCCTTTAATATAGTTGCAACCAAACGTCGTCGCCATGAAATTCAACTTTTCCTTTTTCATTGCCCTGTTAGTCCAATGGCCAGTGACCCTGGCATCATATGACGTTATCACCACCATATTTATTGTCAATCAATTGCTGAAAATAGAAAATTACATTCGAAGTAAATTGCTATAGTCATTTTCCTCGTAATTGAAAACCAGCACTTTGTTAAATGATACATATACGAGTACATAGGTACATATAAACAAAAAAAATATTACATGATCATGTCAAATATCTTACGGGGTAGGCAGAGAGTACAATAATAAAAGATACAAAGTAAACAACATATCTACGTACATAAGTGATTTACAAACAGCTATCAACCACGTACTGACACTATAAGTAGGTACATATTTTTTTGGGTAATTAACTGTAACCACACACCTTTCCTACGATGTTGGCTCGTGCACATCATCGGCCATCTTATTAGGGTAGAAAGGACTTTGCAATTATTATTAAACCATCCTACACAAACACTGTTGGACGCAATTTAGAAATATCTCTGGCAACATGGAGTTAGTGATATAAGGAGTTCTTACTTCGTTCGCGCGGTAACAAGATTGTCATACAATTTTTGCCATCTTATGAGGCATCTTATGAGGCATGATCTTATGTCATACAATCTTTGCCACTATGTGAGGGTGCATGAAAGGAACCTCCCCGAGCGGCGACTATGTCTGATTAAGTATGGACATATGCTGACTGGCGCACCCTGGACACTGCGACTAATCCTTTCACCACGATGACTGATCAGATCAACCATCGACACGATGAAGATGAAGAAGACTTTCTTTTCACGATTTAAATTATCTCCAAATCAAGTTTCAAAAAATTCAATACAACTGATGTTCGTTGAAAGTGCTACAGAAAAAGTATTTTAACTATTATAATATAGTAGATATATAAGCTTGAACTAAGTGGTAGATAAGATTATGTTCATATTTTCTTTTGAACCTAATGCTTTGATCATCTATGTAAATTCCAATATTTACTATAATAAATATGAAAGGATTGAGAGAAAGGATTTGGCAATTGCCTACCTGATAATCTAGTATAATAATAAGTTTTAATAAGCAGCTGATTAAACGTTACTGGTTATAACGTGTAATTTTTCTTTGTTTCTAAATAAGAAATGAAGTAGGTCACCTACCCTTACACGATCCTAGTATGTAAATGTTTAATCTATCTGTCGGTAACAATGGCAGTACCATCGTTAGTACTGTAGACTTTAAAACATTAGCACCCTTTGAAAGCGAAAACAATGGTCTTTTGTATTGAATTTCTAATTTCGCCAAAGGCGTGTACCCAGTGCGCGGGTTTACCCTTCACGAGCTGGCATCCAGGTGTTAATCGGCGTCTGACGCATCCATTTCTTTGTTCCCACGTCTTTTTCATATTTCACAGCTCGCCAACACCCCACCACCTCGTCGGCGAGGTGTTTTCGCGACTTGTTATCCAACATTGACACCTATCCTTACTCGTGTGTTGGTGAGCGCATATCTCTTTGTTAGCACGTGCATCGTTGTTTTCATATTTCTTTGTTTTAGTACAGCTCTCATCGGTTCTTCAATATCTTGTCCAGCGTCGTACATTAAATTATAACGTTTCCTTGCGAAGCTTGTATTTAGCATTGAACGTTCGCTTTATAATATGCTGAAATGTGAAAAGCTTACGAGCTAAGAATTTTTAGAACGAGTCTGTAGAGAAAGCCCCTTGAGCTTTGAAAACAAGCTATGGAATTAGCGCCGCGCAAAATGATTTCTCATCGTTAGCATTTTTCCGGTAAGTGCATTTTCCGGTTGATTATTAAATGTCTACTGAAAAGAAATTATGAGCGAATGAAAATTCTCAAGAGGCCGAAATAGTAATGCAAATGATATCAGATTGATAAGTGATCCAAAATACTGTTAGATTTATGATAGAAAATGTATTCATGTGGACTGATTTCTGTTAGAAATGTTAAACTAAAGAATCTTTACAGACTGCTATCGTAAGCCATATTAAGTTATTAAGCCATATAACGCGTGATGATATGTATGTAAGCCATATTAATTTGTCAGAAATAGGCCCATGGCTATCTGAGTATGTGCCTGCCTCTGGCCACATCCCCGGAGACCCAACTCCTAATTACGGCGCCACTTGGAGGAATCTTTACCATGACAGTGGCAAATAATTATCCATAACATATACAAATAAGAATAAAATTGAATTCTCCTAGAAGAACTTGAGGGGCAGCTAAATGCCCTGGATGCCTATGGGCAATATAGTAGGGCCTTGCGAGAAATTGTGGACTACAATCCAAACCCACATGCCCAGTGTGGGTATGCCGTAGATCTATGTCCAGCAGTGGATTGCAACACGCTATTGATCAAGATGATGATGAAAGAACGATGAGAAAAGAAATACGCGCTTATGACGAATGATAAAAAAATCTCAATTTCAATGTACAACTAATTAAAATCCAATAAGTTTTAAATGAAGAATGAGACAGGCGTATTAGTCATTTCTAAACGCAGTGAACGCAGCCAGACCCTTGACAGCTCAAGTATTTCATAGATCTACTTCAGGCACGAAACGCGGCCATTGCCCCGGCCGCTCGTCTAGCGATCGTCTGCGGCGTTCCATCACCACGTGGCGTTCCACGTTTAAAAGCTCGTTCCAATTCCATTGAATCACTAACACGGTTTCGCCACTAGAACCCTCCCAATGAAACCGTAATGAATGTGAACTTTCACGATGGTCTCTCGTATTAGCCGCATTATCCTGAACAAGTGAACCGATCAATGTTCACCGCGAGCATTAGTTCAATGTTAGTCTACGTCCGAGAGATAAGATCCAATCGTTTCATTCTCTAAGGACATGACACGAGATGGTTATCGGCGAGTGAAATCGATAAATCGTTGCGAATTATAGTCAAAATTTTGCATACAATCAGACGGATATGTTCCGCGATGCATATCTATGAAAATGTGGGCGCCATTGTGTTTTTAGGTACTACATAGTTTAATTTTCTCCCTAGCAACGGATCTAAATTTCAATGTAATCTATATCAAAATTTTGTATGTAATATGTTTATTTATTATTGTCTAATGCTTTAAATCAAGTGGCACAAGAGTACATAATCCCTAATGCCATACTCGCCCAGTTGGATCGTGCAGGTAGTGGAGAGAAATATTGGTAGGTGTAAAATTTTAAAGGTAATAATAAAATAAATGAATGCACACATTTACACATAATATAAGACCAATACACATATAATACCACACATACACATTTATATATGATACTGATATAATAAATAAACGTACAATAAATAATAAGTAGGTATATGTATATAACAAATGTAGCTTTTGATGTCGAGAAGCATCGTTCTATAAAATTCTGAAACAAAGCACGCGTTCTTTTGTACTACAGTAAAGTGAACAGTCATCCATCCGATGTTTCTGATAGCTTTTTCATCACTGCAATCTTCAAACATTCACAATTTAAAAATCACGTTGAACAAAAATGAGATTTATTTAATTATCTTTGCAATACAATCCACCATTAAATTGGTTTAAAAATGTTTTACATTTATTCAAAAATAATGTTATTACAAAAATTAAGTATTAACATGGGACAATGAAAGAAAAAATCTCTAGGTACCCACAAATAAATGCGACAAAGAAAAATAAAATTTTCAGTAGCAACATAATTTGTTTGCAGTTACAGCAGAGTAAAGGTGTGTTTGTCTCTTAGCTTTCATTAAGACTTATAAAGTATATTAATATGCGTTCGGTTAGCTTGGTAAATGACTTTGTTTCCATTCCGTAAAGAGTCACACGGCAATTACCGTAACTATAAAAGCTTATGGCTTTCAATAAATTTTCATACATACCGTATCGTCATAACATGTTTATGAAATCGCAATCAATCAATACGGTTACGGTATAGTCTCTTTTGGCTCGAAGCCAGCCCGCGCGCAGTCCGCTGCTGCCAACGCGGCTCGGATTAAACACGTCTACTGCATTAAATTGCCTCGCGATATTTGAACGCAGGTACCAACTATCTATCTACTTTCCAACTGCAAAACCACGTAGCTAGAAAATTAGATGATTTCACGGCAAATTACTTCGCGGATTTCGTTATCGATTGTACCTTATTCAGCACGAAACAAAACTACATATATATTGTATATGTATTATGCTGTGATCATTAATTTTGTTTTTTTTTATACGACAATGTTGTGTTTGGCCACGATATCGCCTGATGGGAAAAGCAATTGGATCCTAAGATAAAAAGCGCATGCCTAGGGAAAACCTATTCAACTTTGATTTGAAGAGTCCTAAGTTATACGTAAACAATATTAAGTAACATTACGCTTGTAATTCTTGAGGAGAAGGTACATCCACGTTTTTCCAGTTACAAGACTACTAGAAATTCTAAATTAGAAAAATCGGATAGTTCCCGATCCAGGATTTAAACCCAGGACCTACCGATCGGCAGTCGCGCTTGCAACGACCAACGAGGCAGTCGTAGCGTCGTCGGGCGCTGGCAGATTGTTACTGAAGTACAATAAGTTTAGAGACTCTAGACGTTCGGTGTTCAGATGTGCGGTGTTCCGATGTTCGGTGTTTAAATGTTCGGTGTTCAGATGTTCGGTGTTTAAATGTTCGGTGTTGAGATGTTCGGTGTTTAAATGTTCGGTGTTCAGATGTTCGATGTTCAGACGTCCGGTGTACAATTGTTGTGAAATTTATCTTCATTTGTTTTCATTGTGCACTAACAGCGCTATGCACATATATGGTGGAAGTTAACAAACGTATCGATCGGTCGATTAAACTACAATGTTTGACTATAAACACCGAACGTTCCATTAAGCAAACGATATTTTACAAGCGAACGACCGCGTAGGACGTCGGAGTCATTGACGAGCCGACCACATAATTGAGTTTCGATTTCATCTGATGGCTCGATTGTGACATTAATTGACACCGCTTGTTTCATTTAACTGCTATTATTAATTAAACTGACGGTCGGTCATATGTAGTGGTAGATAGAAAAAAAGGAGAGAATTTGACGTGGGCCGTTCGGGTGTCAAGGAGATAATAATGCAATGGGCGATAATTTAATAGAAAGGCGATGGTTATGTACGATCATGTCCGTTTTATGACAGCAACAGCACTTTATTAACAACTCTTTCTTTGCACTGAAATATTACATGTGATTAGACATTGCTATATTTGCTGATGTACCGTATGTAGCATATTTGTGAGAACGTTCCAGAATAGGTATTTATTTGTAAATTCTCATTGACCACGAAATATAGTAGACATAGGCGTTGTGTAGATATTGTGCGTTAAAATTTCATTACACCACTACAAAAACAGATTTCACGGTAGAACGGTCCGTTTGATATCAGACCATAATGTTCTCTACGAGGTAGAAAAT
This sequence comes from Jemadia pseudognetus, assembly GCA_018244755.1. Lineage (NCBI taxonomy): Eukaryota > Metazoa > Arthropoda > Insecta > Lepidoptera > Hesperiidae > Jemadia > Jemadia pseudognetus. Next base: position 7,142 of record DWTO01003170.1, on the reverse strand, counting down.
GTTAAATCAAAGGGAAAATGCAAATAATTGACATGCTCTAATAACTTTGTGGCGATTTTAGTCCGTCGCGAGAGCGGGAGACTACACTGCAGTGATACTCGATGTTTTCACTTCGCTAGCAAAATACTCATACTGTTTATGTATGTATATTTTATTACTATGACTAGCCCGCTAATTCGGTGGTTAGTGAATCTAACTGTTTTTCCGCCAAGGGTCTAGGGTGCGATCCCCACCCAGAATAAATATTAGAGTGATGAGCGCAAGTATTTATTCTGTGTCTGGGTGGAAAAAAATATTATAGTATTTATAGAGGTGTATATGTAGATTGATTTAAAATGGTGGTATTGCGCTTTAACGGCCTATAGGTATATTGGGATACGATGTATATCACGTTAGTTTTTAGTAGTACCTAGTAATGATGCTTCTGTGATTGATCTGGAGAAGGATACTGAGATCGTTTGTACATCGTATGTCCACTAAATAGTGGCATTAAATAAAAAATCACCATTTCAAATTCCTGGCTACATCATAATCCATGTGTACAGTCACAGACATAAACTGGTACAGGTCAGTAGTTATAACATCATGTACCCTAAGTATACGTACAACGATTGCTCGCCGCAAGCATTAGCGCTACGTGGGAACGTGTCGTACGTACGCCGATGTAAGTACTGTCGAGTCGACAAGGTGGCGAAATTGCCAACGAATTGTGAACGGTGCAATATAGACACGCGTGATTCGCGGACGTGTGACCCGACGCCGACCGCAGGCTGCGTGCGACGTAGCGGGATACAGCGGAGTTTTTCTATACAAATACGCTTCAACGCACTTTTTTACTCGATTGTACTCTATTAGATAGTGTTACTCGCCGCTAACGGGACACGGTATTTACATACATATTTTCCTTCGTTCGTTCCGCCCGAGTTCATAATCGGGCCGCTTATTACGTCACATGGATGGCGAGAGATATTTTATTCTTCATCTAAAGTCTATATTCATGTGCTTTGCATCTTAAGTATTTCCGTCGCTCGATAGTTTTCATTATTCGAATTAACTCCTGTACAGTCAAGATCAAAATCAGTTATCAACGTTAATATTTTTTTGCTCATGTAGTACGTACATGAAGTCTTGTATAATGCACTTTTGTATATAAGTGTACCCATAGCGGCGGATAATATGTGTGATAAAGTTGGATAAAACAGTGATAGCCTAGTGGTTTGAAATTCGACTTCTCACTCCGGGAGACCGGGTTCAAACCGTAGCGCGCACCTCTTGAAAATGTGCGTTTTAAGTTTAAATATCACTTGCTATTAGATTTTCTGTTAGATTAGATCACTTGCTATTGTCCGGTGCATGGCAATAGGCTCACCACATATTCCATAGTGGGACGTAAACGTAACTGGTGAAACGTCGGCGTGTACTACACTCCTCTGTCTACCTCTTCGGGGATAACAGGCGTGACGTTACGTATAATAGTGTAATATACGAATGTACGTTATGTTTTCACTTGCGTTCTGAGATTGTTCATTTTATATTTTAATAGAATTTAGCACTAACTTATTCGAATTACTTTTAATGTACTTACTCCGTACCTACTTGTACTAAGTGTGTACATTCAGTATTTTGCCTACATCTGTGTGTGCTTACAATGATAACAACGATTTGGGATAAATATTTTCTCCTTAAGTCAATTACTATTCGTATTTGCTATTCCTAGATCCGGCAGCGAACGTTAGTGAACTGAAATAATTATGACTATATGTCAATACATCAACATGCTAAGATTGTTTTTCATTGCCACCGTGGTCGAGATTTCGATGTTATTATTCATCAACTGTATCCGTTTTTATTCATTAATTAGAACCATTGAAATCTCCACAGTGTTGTTAATGTATCTACAACAATCTCAGCAAGTATCGAACCTTCGCCGGGGAGTGCTGGTGTTCAGTCATTAAACGAAGCCTCTACCGTTCCGCGCGACCTGCCGCCTGTAATCCAATTGCTAGCCACACGCAATGACATCGGGCGCCGTGCGCGATGCACCAACTTACGTGTGTTCTCCCGTGTATGCATAATGGGATCTAAGACGCTTTACATATCGTGTATGTCTTGTGACGTCACGAGATTCTTGTTCTTCTAATTTATATAGATTTCACTTGTACATATGTAATTGTACAGTTCTCTAAGAGCGCGTAAATCACGAGTGTTTCTAAAGCTTAATTTTACAAAGATTGAAATCTTTACATCGAGGGCTAATATTGAAAATTTAATTTAAAGCCTTTTAAATTGATTGTTTCTTGAAATGTCAACGTCCCACCATTTCTATTATACACATGCACATAAGAAATAAAAAAACATGCAGCATTCCGCTTCAGTCCATTGAAGTAGCTACAAGACTGAGTTCTGAGTATGTATACCATGTAGTGAGTTCTAATGTAAATAGACTATATATAGGTTTTTCGACCTCTTTAACAGAAAATATACCGGAAAGTAAAAAACAAATGAAATATTACCTACAGATCACGTAGCAACCTCTGCGAAAAGGACTGTCTTTAAAATTATTTCCGTTATTTTTTTTATATTACTATTTAATAATGACTATAATATAGCGTTGACAAATAATAAAGACGCACATCAATTGATTTAATATTTACAACATTGACATACAATTACATAATTTACAACGCACTGGTACATAATTGGTTTAATAAACGAATGACAACAGCTGACATACAACATAAAACGTCACAACTCCACCATGTCGGTGATATAGATACTTATACCGCTCGTAATTCAACAGTATGAAGTCGTGATCAAAACAGCCCGTGGCTTCGCGGACGGCAGCTGTTGTCCGGCCGGATGATATAGGAGGAGAAACGTGCCCGCCCAATTCTAGAACATTCGTGTGGGCCGCCTTCTAGAACAATCTATTTACGAGTGAGCGGCTCCAACCAACGGCGATCGACTACTGTGTTATCGCAAATTAAACGCCAGCGACTTATTTACGACGTCCAAGTCGCCGCGAGCCACGTGGGAATTGCCCGTCGAGATGCATGCGCGCAAATATCTCACTCCCACGTCCCTAATTGGAACCTCACCGGTGCTTGTTGCGACATTAAATGCTATTTACTAATATATCAACAGCTCCTAGATCATTACAAGCCATTAAGCTTATCAATTTGCGATGCAATTTACACGACAAGCGAAGAGAATCAGTGTTTTTTTTTATTTGTCCCACATAAACGCATCTTTATATGTAGCTTTAATGATATGTAAGCAACATCTTCTGCTTACATATAATTCAATTGTCCTATGAAGTACTACATATATTATGTATAAAACACTTTGTGATACGATATTGTTCTGTGTTTGAAATAAAATAATCTTACATACCGAATACAAGGGTTACGTTATACCGTCAACGGTACTTTGACATTTACGTTACGTACCTGAAACAGAAAATGTGCATAGGTAAGTTTTTAATCAGTATAGACAAGATTAAATGTTTATCAAACTAATCAGTATCATGTGTAGTATTATATAAGTATTAAGTAATCCAATCCTATATTTCCAATAAAAAATATAGGTAGGTATATTTTAGGGTGCTTTTGTAAACTACAAAAATAAAAACAATGACAATGAACACATATTATGTAAATATACGACCCGAGTTCAGTGGAAAGTCCTAAGCATTTTAATAGACCAACGTATTTATTAATAGAACATTAACGAGAAACAGCAACACGTTATAATGACAATTTGTGCATTAACACCGACGCGAAACAAGTAGTACGGTATGCAGATGTTTATCAGGGAATGTTGTGCGCATATAATGAACTCATTAGATTGTTCCGGCGGCCGCTAATCGGTGAGTGAGCATGCGGCAAGAAACGGTACAGCACCGACGTGCTCTGGATATCGGCCGAGCAAAAAGCGCCGGGCAAGAAATAAGTGCGAAAAAACATCTGCAACGACAGTCCGCGGTAAAAACGAGTTCGCGCGCTAATTGCCGCGTTTTTTTTCACGACGCGATTTCGCGCCATTTTATTCTTTCACACCCGTACGTTTACATACATACATCGGTATTTTAACTTGGTGAGTTGTTACATGCAAGTTAATAAATGAAACAAATGAAAAATTTGGATTTTTTTATGGTTACAATACAATGTCGGAAACAGCTCTGGGAGCTTTCTAAATAATTCAACAGTAAGAATGAGGAATTTGACGAAAGAACCTTGCTTAATATAAGAAAAAAAAACAATCAGATTGTTCATGCTCGACTTTCGTTACTACATGTTTTTTGTGAATATTTTTAATAGATGTACCAGTCGAGAGTGTCACTGTATGGAAAGTTATGTATATTAATACATAATTTATATAAAATGACAAGAACATGTATTTATTATAATAATAATGACAATAATAATATAACATAACAGTACCAGCATCTAAGTTCAAATTACAGACAATTATAAAAATAGTTCCGTAGGTTTTTAACACGTGTGTAATATTTTTGCAGGAAAAAAAACTATTTTCTGAAAACGCCTAATTATCGTAAAAAATGTAGCGTATGATAACATTTTTTATCGGTCTGTATAATGTCCTATATTTATCATATCATTATTTGTCTAACGAGACAATCTGTATCAATGAAAGATAACATTAATTACTAAACTAGAATGATATATCACAGATTTGCTATGATACTGTAGATAACACCGTCCGCGCTGTCACTAAACTTTCACCTGACTGACTATCAAAAACGGACTGACTGTCCATCAACAATTGTATGCCTTGTTACAAACGTAATAGGACCATTACAATAATTGTAATCGAAAAGCGTACGACTACCGTATTCGTTACAGAGAATACATTTTCCAATAGCAATTTGCAGATGTCACGGACGTTGTATGAAACGAACGAATTGAGCGTTGGTGTGATGCTATGTCCATTGTCTGAAATCGAGACGGGCGGCTTAAATTGCTTAACGTTTTATCGACAGAACAGATCGAGCGGGCGACGCGACGCGGAACGAATCGTCACGAACGAAACGACGGAACGAACGAACGGAAGCCAACTAGACGATTGACCACAACGTTCCATTTTGCGATGGGAAAGTGTGAAATAATCTCTCGTAATGAGATGATAATGCGATGTGCTCGTAGGCACGTTCCGTTTTCCATAATTTCACATTTCTCATTTCACACAGCGTTCCGATGAGATGGGAATAATAAGAATGTCCTATTAAATAAATAATGGGATATGTTAATATACTTTAAACATGTCATACACACGTAATTAGGAATATACATATTTTGTAGATACCTACATTTGTATACCATTTGCATATAACCATGAATGTAAGTAATATTGAAAGCTGTATTTTGTGAACTCTGTTACCCTGTTCAGTGTTTTTAAAATGCATAGTTTCGTTCATAGTGAATATAAATAGAGGTTCTGAAAATCGTGGAGATACAAAAATTTTGATACTTCCTGTTTATCTTTTAGTTATTAAAATCTGCCATTTTTTATTATTGTTGGCTATGCGCAAACAGAACACAAATATTTTTTTACTCTACAATTTCTCCAGCTCACGTGTCTGCTCAGTGTCAGAATGCAGACACTCGGCACGGTGCGACACGAGGGTAAGACGCGGCCTTGGTGTGTGCATGGTTCTCGTCAAGCATCGAAATTATATTGGCACCGCGTTTTCACGAAATATACGCTGCCTGGTAAACCTCAAGACAGTTAACAACTATGACATTTTGCCAAGGATACGTTATGTTTACCATATTGAACATGTCCCATATTTTCGCTTAGCAGATGTAGTTTTGACATATTTATGTTGGACCGCCTAAGACAAACGTTACGAGTTCATCTGTCCCTATGTTTCAGTCGATATTTCTATATGTATATACAACGATACGTCTCATACAATGAGCAGGTTGGGCGGTCAAATCCCATGTAATTTGTAAGTACTGAAAACGAAACAATTATACGGTATTAATAAAAAATATCACACACAAAGTGAAATTTTTTCGATCGTATAGCATTCTTGGATTGAGCATTTACATCAAAAAACAAATATGTTGGAGCAATGGACAAAATAAGTAGGTACCTAGTGTAAATCTGTAATACGATCTATGGTAATGATAAGGGGATAAGTCGCTGAATATTAGATAATCTTTACAAAGTCAAAACCGCTTTGATTCGATGAATGAGAGCATTAGGTTGAAATTGTAGTTTTCTTTGTTCCATTTCATGTTCCATTTCAAACCAGACGATGTTAGTAGAGGTACGAGTAAAAAGCTGAAAATCTTTTGATAAGAAAATCAAATTATTGTTTGTCTAACATATGGCATGCGAACAAAAAGGAGAACGAAATTTTGGTATCGAATTTACCGTCAAAGAAATAATTGGTGTCGGAATAGTATCCAAGGAATCTCGATTTTAATGATTTAACTCTTAAGCAAACCGCACGGACGTGAGCGAAAGTCTTTTAAGAACATTATTGATTGCACGTTTCACAAATTCATCAATCATTGCGCATTACTTTTTAACATTAAGCTGCATAATTGACAGACGATTAAGTGCTGCGGTGTCAATTTCTATGAAGCAAAAAAAATATGAAAAATTCAGCAACAATTAATAAATCTGCTGTGACGCTAAATATGACATGAAGACGACTTAAATGTAGAGGCCAGAGGCACGCGGGCGAATTTACTTTTTCATTGGTGGTTTCAAATTGGCAGCTTGAATAGTAAAAGATGACATAGAGATCCGTGAATTGCCATTTTTTTTATTACATGTGTCATGTACTCTTAACATAAAACGAATTTATTTTTTATAACGCATTGACATGATTATATTAATAAAAAAGAGGACTTAATACTAATAGCATTCTGTGGGCTAAGCATAGAATTATTAAAGATGGCTTGAAACGAATTAGAATGCAAAAAAAAATTGTCGATTAATCCACATTTTATAATACGAACGCGGAATGTAACGACGGTGCCGTCTAGTTTGATAGTTATGCAAAGGGTTTGCTGCTTTTACTGAGTTCTTCACCGGTGATAACCGGGCCTGGTACCGCTCGCTCTGTTTTGTCAATAAGGAGCAAGTTTTTTTTGACACACGCACTA